>CAOLHI010004377.1:0-120213 GCA_948474755.1 Ctenosaura bakeri | reverse complement strand
ACCAGAAACCGGGTCAGGATGCAGGTACAAGTCACCAGAGGAGAGGATGAAGGCACCAACGAGAGTGCCTCTGGGCGCGTGCAGAATGCCAGTTCCCTCCCCCACCCCCACCCCCACTTCTTTAGCTAATGATTTCCCAGCAGGTCTGTGGCAGGAAGAAAGAAAGAGAGAGAGATAATAGGAAGCAACCACAGCCTCCTTTAGGAAACAGTGCCAGCCACCCTATGAGAAATCCCTCCAGTGAAGGGCGACCCGAGACACGGAGGAAAAAAGGGAGCAAGGTTTCTCGATGTCCTGAGGGAGCCTCACACAGAGAGACCGGGAGGCAGACGCCATTTCCGCACTGGAGGCTTGTAGCGCTACGATTCCGCTTTCAACCTCCGATGGAATCCTGGGGTGTGCAGCTTAGGGAGGCGCCTTTGAGGATGGCCTCTGAGGCGCCTCCCTCAGCGGCAAACCCCAGGATTCCATGGGAGGTTGAAAGCGGAATCGTAGCGCTACAAGACTCCAGTGCGGAGAGGGCCAGAGACCTATACACCCCCCCCGCGTCCTCTCTGGGGTTTTCCCTCAGCGCCGCCACCTTGTCAAGGACGAGGCGCACCCGGGGAGGGGGGAGGTGTGTGGGAAGCCCGTCTGAGAGGCGATGCTGAGGGAGCGCCGTCGACGGCTGAGGAGGAAGGAAGGAAGGAAGGCGGACTGACTGGCTCCTTCCCGGCCGGCGGTCCCTCCTCGCCTCACCTGCGCCTCGAAGCCGGCGCCCGAGGAGGAGGAGGAGGAGGAGGAGGAGGGAGGGCGCCCCGCTCGCCTTGCCCTGGCGGCGGCGGCAACGACTGCCCTGGCCGACCGCTGGCAGGCTTCGCCCTCCCGCCGCTCGCTCGCTCGCTCGCTCCTCTCCCGCGTCCGCCCGTCCTCGCCGCCGCCGCCGCCTCCCTCGGCGCCTCTGAGGCTCCCACTTCTGCTTCTCCGAAGGGAGGCGCCGAGGGTTGAGTGGGGCGGGGCGAGGGGCGGGCACGTGACGCGGGCGGGCCAATCAGGAGCCGCGGAGGGAAAAAGAAGGGAAGAAAGAGAGGAGGGCGGGGTGGGGGGAGAGGAGGAGGGCTTTAATGTATGGATAAGAGGATTTTATTTATTTATTTTATTATATTTGTACGCCGCCCTTCTCCTGAAGGGGGACCCGAGGCGGATTCCAAAAATAAAACTGAAATACAAAAACACTCGCCTATATACCCAGCCTTGCTCAGGATTTTATTTTCTCATGGGTAATACTGGTTAGAAAGATCTGAGATCCCCTGCCTTTGAAGTGCCCAAACTGTCTTGTCCACTACCTGGAACTTTTCCCCATATTCCCCAATCCAGTCTGTATTCAGAGTTCTTAACATGCCGAAGTCGGATGCCTGGCAGAAACACACTGCCCTCCTCCCTGCTGCTAGGCCTCGTCTGCATATCAAGCAACCTGAGGCCCAAGAGCTCTCAGGCTGAGAAGCCTAAGGGCACCTCCCTAAACTGCCAACCCCAGGATTCCATTGAATCTTCTTAGGCAGCCAGTCATATGAGGCCTTCACCAGACACAGACAAACAAGCTCTGACTTTTATATGTTAGATAATTTGTTTATTTTATTATATTTGTATGCCACCTTTCTCCCAGAATGGGAGCCAAGGTGGCTTCCAACAATAAATTAAAATACAAAAACACTCGCCTATATACCCAGCATTGCCCGGGATTTTATTTTCTCATAGGTAATACAGGTTAGAAAGATTTGAGATCCCCTGCCTCTGAATTGCCCAAACTGTCTTGTCCACTACCTGGAACTTTTCCCCATATTCCCCAATCCAGTCTGTATTCAGAGTTATCAACATGCAGAAGTCGGATTCCTGGAGGAAACACACTGCCCTCCTCCTTGCTGCTAGGCCTCGTCTGCATATCAACTGGCCTGAGGCCCAAGAGCTCTCTGGCTGAGAAGTCTAAGGGCACCTCCCTAAACTGCCAACCCCAGGATTTTACAGAATCTTCTTAGGCAGCCCATCCTATGAGGTCTTCACCGGACACAGCCAATCATACAAGTTCTTGGCCTAGCACAGACAAATTTTGACTTTTATATATATTAGCTTATTTATTTATTTTGTTATATTTGTATGCTGCCTTTCTCCCAGAATGGGAGCCAAGGCAGCTTCCAACAATAAATTATAATATAAAATATAAAAATATATATAAAATATAAAAAAAACATTTAAAACAATTAAGAAACATTAAAAACATATAAAAATCCTTTTAAAAAGCAACTTAAAACAGTATTTAATCTAAAACAAGTTGATAAATAAAGCTCCCCAGCTTACATAAAAGCCTATTTAAAAAGAAGGAGAAGGAGAACCTTAGAGTTGGAGGGAAACACAGAGACCATCTAGTCCACCCCAGGAATAACATACAACTAAAGTGCTCCTGGAAAGTGCTCCATTCAAGCTCTCTTTAACAGCCTCCAGAGATGGAGGATTCACCACTATCCCGAAGCACAGCGTTCCACTGTCAAATAGCAATTGCAGTCAAAAAATATTCTGTCTGATGTTAGGTGGAATCTCCTTCCTGTTATTTGAACCTAGAGTTTTAGTCTCCAAAGCTGCAGAAAACAAAGCTGGCTTCATCTTCTGCATAATATCCCTTCATACAGTTAAATATGGCAGTGTGGTATAGTGGTTGGAGCATTGACTACCTCCGTAGAGACCAGAGTTCGGTTCCCTCCTTGGCCATGGAATCCCACGGGGTGACCTTGGGCATGTCACATACTCTCAACCCCCTAGAAAACCCCGTGATAGGTCACCATAAGTTAGAAATTATTTGAAGGAACACAACAACAGCAAACATGTCATCTCTCAGTCTTCTCTACCTACCCAGCTCTCTCTGTCTTTCCTCATAGGGCCTGGTTTCCAAATGTTTGGTCATCTTGGTTGCCCTTCTCTGGACACTTTCTAGTTTTGTCAGCATCCTTCTCAAACCGTGGTGCCCAGAACTGGAACCAGTATTCCAGATGAGATCTGACAAAAGCAGAATAGAGTTGCACTAATAGATCCTTCTGTCCAGATGCTTATCTTCCTGCTGATACAGCCCAGAATTGCATTGGCCTTTTTGGCTGCTGCATCACACTGTTGACTCATGTTTAGTATGTGGTCTACTTAAGACTTCTAGATCATTTTCACATATACTGCTTTCAATCCAAGTGTTACCCATCTCATATGTGTCCATTTCAAAAAAAATTTCCACCCAAGTGTAGCACCTTACATTTCTCCCTGTGGATATTCATTTTGCTAGCCTTGTATATGTATATATGTGATTTATATGATAGTTATGGGATCATAAGTCCAGTTTATAAGTTTAAAGTAGATGATGAAGATACTGAAATTGTTAAAAAAAACTCCTATACTTTGACTTGGTCATAAATCAAAACAGAGGCTATTGTCAAGAAATCAAAAAGAAGGCAAGGACTTGGAAGGACAGCTATATATGTCAATTTATATGATAGTTATGAGTTCATAAGTCCAATTTATAAGTTTAAAGTAGGTGATGAAGATACTGAAATGTTTAGTCTGTTTAGTCTGTTTAGTCTGCAGAAGAGGAGGTTAAGAGGGGACATGATAGCCATGTTTAAATATTTGAAGGGATGCCACGTAGAGGAGGGAGAAGGCTTGTTTTCTGCTGCTCCAGAGACCAGGACAAGGAGCAATGGATCCAAGCTGCAGGAAAGGAGATTCCACCTGAACCTCAGGAAGAACTTCCTGACAGTCAGGGCTGTCCAGCAGTGGAATCTGCTGCCTCAATGGAGTGTAGTGGAGTCTCCTTCCTTGGAGGTTTTTAAGCAGAGGCTGAATGGTCATCTGTCCAAGGGAGTGCTTTGAGGGTGTTCCTGCATGGCAGGGGGTTGGACTGGATGGCCCCTGGGGTCTCTTCCAACTCTACATTTCTATGATTCTATTATTCTATGAAATTGTTAAAGAACTTCTATGCTTTGACTTGGTCAAAATGAAGGCTGTAATCAAAAAATCAAAAAGATCCTCATGGATAAAGATATATATCACTGAATACCAAAGTCAGGATCTTTCATGCCATCATATATCCTATTTCCATGTGTAATTATGAAAGCTGGACAGCGACAGAAAGAGAATCAAGTCTCCCTATAAGCTGATATGACTAAATTGAGGCTGTTGTACTTTGGACATGTCATGAGATGGCGTCACTTATTGGAGACAATGGTAACGCTTAGCAAAGTGGAAGGCAGACATTTCCTGAAAAAAGACCATGGGCATTTCCGCACTACACTCTTATGTGTTTTAGTGCTATGATTCCACTTTCAGTATCCTGTGGAATCCTGGAGTTTGCAGTTTAGAGAGGGGCTTTTAGGATTCTTAGCCAGAGAGTTTAGAGAGGGGCTTTTAGGATTCTCAGCCAGAGAGCTCTTGGGCCTCAGTAAACTACAAACCTCGGGATTCCACAGGACGTTGAAAGTGGAATAATCGTGCTATAAGAGTGTAGTGCGGAAAGGCCCCATGTTACAGATGAAAAGACACAATCAAGAAGGCTGTGACTCTTCTGAGGAGACAGGGAGAAAAGTGAGATATGAATAAATATCATAATCATAATAATCTATGCCCCAGCAGTGTTACATAGTAGTTAGAATTATGATATTAGACTAGGATTGTAAATGGGTGGGTTTCAATCACAAAACATAGACCATTTCCGCACTACACTCTTATAGCACGATTATTCCACTTTCAACATCCTATGGAATCCTGGGGTTTGCAGTTTCGGGAGGGGCCTCAAAGGCCTCTCCCTATATTGCAAACCCCAGATTCCATAGGATGTTGAAAGTGGAATAATCTTGCTATAAGAGTGTAGTGCGGAAATGGCCATCGTGATTGTGGGGCAGTCACTTTTGCTGAGCTAAAAGTAACTTATGTGGTTGTAGGGAGGGTAAAAATGGAGTGGGGGCGGGAGAGGAACCACCTCCGCTGCCTTTATTTAGCTCCTTGGACAAAAAGTGGGATATGAATGTGATAGATAGTGATGGGTGGAAATATGCACGCTTTCTGTCTCTCTGTGTAAGAGAGGATATGAATGGATAGATATGACGGAGAACATACACTGGTGGAGATACAAGGAGAGAAGATAGATGATAAGAGAGGGGAAGAATAGTTACAGATATGAGCAAGAAAGATATGCGTGTGGGTATGTATTACATACTTTCCTCTCATAATAGGAAAAAAAATGGTGTCACCCCATCAAAACTAAACAAATTCTCTGGGAGGGTCTTTTTTTATTTTCAACTATAAACTTCAATAAAAATATTTTTTTAAAAAACCTAAGCAAATTCTCAAGTCTCATAAAAAGTTATTTCAGCACACATGCCATGAATAAGGGATTCACTTTGGCAAACAGTGATGAATTTTTTAGCAATTTCTTCTGTTTGAAAAAGTGGGCAAATGCATTTATGACATTTAATGGCTTTAGAGCTTCACGGGCTGTTAAAAGAAAGAAAAAGAACAGAAATTATAACAGGAGACGAGGTGCAACTTCCAATTTTGTCTGCATATGCCTTGCATCAAGTTGCACGTAAAATGTCTCCGTTTTAAAAATGCCTATTAACCCAAATAAACTTATGCAAAATATTACTTACAGAGTAACTTTAAAACTGCCTGCAGGGATTCCAAGAAGAGTGTCTTCAAAGCTTATAAAATCATCTTTTTCCACACTGCATTGTTATAGTGCTATTATCATTATTATTAATATTATTATAATTATTATCCCACTTTCAACCTCCTGTGGAATTCTGGGGTTTGTAGTTCACTGAGGCCAAAGAGCTCTCTGGATGGTAATTCTAAACGCCCCTCCCTAACCCCAGGATTCCACAGGATGTTGAAAGTGGAATCATAGCGCTATAACAGTGTAGTGTGGAAATGGCCCAGGTTTCTGTGTATGCCACAGCACTGTTGTAGGTGCAGGAGAGGAAGGAAAAGCCAGCAAGCCTGCGTCGTTTGGAATAGAGAATTATAAAGCACTTGGCAAGCTGAAAATATTAACCATGATACCTTATACCAGTGGTTCTCAACCTGTGGGTCGGGACCCCTTTGGGGGTCGAACAGCCCTTTCACAGGGGTCGCCTAAGACCATTGGAAAATATGTATTTCTGATGGTCTTAAGCTCCATTCCCTCCTCTGTGGTGGTGTGAGAGCACAAGCCACGCACTCGCGTCCTCCTGCCCCCTTTGGCGGCCCAGGGTCGACACTCTGGAAACTTTTCCCATACTGCCTCCCCCAGCAGAAACGAGAGCAAAGCAGAAGCAGAGCCTGGGGGGGGGGTTCTCGGAGTTTTTTCCCGTGGGAGATGCATGGCTCCTCTTTCCCTCCATGCCTGCTCCCCCATTCCGGTCGGCGAGGTGGCCTTTGCCGGGGGAAGGAGGCATTGTAAATAATAAATAAATAATTTTATGGTTGGGGGGGTCACCACAACATGAGGAACTGTATTAAAGGGTCGCGGCATTAGGAAGGTTGAGAACCACTGCCTTATACAAATGTGCGGCATGAATAATTTTTATGAGCATTTTGTGATCCACTTGAATAATTTTCTCATCTGATAAAGGGCTCTGTTTCTGGGTGTTCCACAGGGCTGGACAGAGGCATTTTGCTCCTTGAAGCGAAGGACGAAATAGCATTCCCCCCTGCCCCACTTCCCCCTTTGCCACGTACAGAATCGGCAGCACAATCTTCCTGGCAGTGGGCAGCATCCTTTACTGGTTTTAACTGGGGATATGTGCACCCAGAAGGGATGCATGGTTTTCATAAAGCTTGCCAAGAATGTGTTTGCCTTGAGACAAATTGAGCCAGTTTGTTGTTAACTTCTGCTTTTGGATGGGCTCCTATCCAAGCATTTACCCGCCTCCCAAATTTGGTAGACCTCACTGTCTACCACCCCCCCATTCCGCCTTATATAGGCAGCAATCCCATTATTTTATTATATTCTGCAGCGGTTTTCACCAGAAGAGACACCGCTGGTTCATATTGTTCCTCTCTCTGCCTCCGTGAGTCCAGGGGTGTGTGTGTCAGATGTGTGTTTGTGGAGTTCTTCTTGTTTTCTCTGTACGTATAGATTCAAAGGATTTTGAGATCAAATGCCCAAATTCTCTCTCTTTTTTCATTTTGAAAAAAAAAAAATCTTTGCTTCCTTAAACCCCCCCAAAAAACTTAGTGTCCAGGAGACTTGGTGAGCGTCTACTGAGCTTTTCAAGAACCAGAAATCCTCACTATTTTCACAGAATTGTATCTTTTCCCCCCATCAATTCTTAAGCCACCTGTTTTTATTCTTCCCTAATCTGGCCTCATAGGTGCCTAAGAGAAAATGAGGTGAGAGTTCCAACCATTTCCTGGGGAGCAAATTATTTCTTTGCTTTTTACAGTTGTAGTAATTTTGAAAATTGTGAACAATCTTGTTGGTATTTTTTTAAACTACCGGTTGCCTTTTGTTTGTGCTTTTTGTCAGAACAATATGATATATTCCCGGTAATACCATTGCAATGTTTTATTTACAATGTTTGAATTTTAAAAATTATGACAACAGATACACAAGAAAGTCAAAGACTACAAAGAAAGAAATACTAGAAGATAACTAAAGACAATAAGAATACTAGAAAAATAGAGATATACATTGGTTTCCATCTTTCCTAATGCAGATTATAGATAACGCTATTAAATAACTTCTATTACTACAAATACCTTTCAAATCCTTCAACTGCTCCTTTTCCAAAAATACTAATTGTCGAAACCAACAGTCAACATACTGTACTCCTTTTCTTGCAAGAAGCCTACTAAAGATTCCCAGTCTTTTGGGAAAAGTCGCTACCTTTCTCTTAGTTTATCCATTTCAGCGAAGTCCAGTGGTTTTATTATTCAGTCCTCTTTGACTGGAATCTCTGTGTTCTTCCACTGATGTGCACATAGTAGCCATGCATAAATTGTAATATCTTGCCACACTTCTTCTCCAGTCGATCTGCTACTAATCCCAACAAAGACAATTCCAGTTTCAATTGAACACTAGCTTTCAGAATTTTATACGCTATAGGATGTATATGATTTCAGAATTTTTTGGCCTTTTCACAAGTCCACTAGATATGACAAAAAGATCCCACTTTTTGCTTGCATAGTCAACATCTATTAGAAACCTCTTAATGCATTTTGGCCAATTTTGCAAATACAAATGATATATCTTCTTGTAAAATTTCCCTTTACAATTTTGTCGACTACTTTGAAAATGTCCCAGTTTCTTTTCCCCCCTTCTTCTGCCCTTTGTCCTCAGTTTATCTCCATTGCTGTAAATGGTGCCCAAAGTGCAAAAGTAGTTTCCGTTCAATTAATTCAGCAGGAGGGAAAAGAGAGGAGGGGGCAGCATCTTGCCCTTTCCAGTAGGTTCAGGCAAAAGCAAACTGCTATAACTTCTCCCAATGTGTCTGTTCTCCTTCATAAATAACTTTTCCCATCTTGACCACACTCTGATGTGGCTCAGCCACATGTGTCCCAGTTTTCATCTGTGAACTTTTAGAGGATCTGTCTTCAAAGTCCTGGCTTTCTGTGGACAAAGAATGATGAACAGTTTTGTACAGCTTCCTGGAAGTGGAATTTCACATGTATCTAGATTTCCTAAAGGGATACAGAGCTCACAGAAGGTCCTTCAAACATGTTAAAGCAAAAGTCAGATAAGCAGAGAGGTCTGAGATATCTTCTGGAAGTTCAACCTGTGCTCCGGGAATCAGGGCCAGGGATATTGTGACTCCAGTGAACTGGATTAATTTGTATAATATGTTTTGGCATGAAACCTGTTTCAGGTTGTGAAACTGGGCAACTTAACTTCTTGTGAATGGATTCTTCATGGCTCGAACGCTGTTGTTTTTTAAAGAGACTTGTAAATTCTCACTTTTAATTTGGTTTGCTTAGAAACAGTGTGTGAACAATACATTCACAGTATACATGCACTGAGATGCATTATACAAGTCTTCTCTTATACTTTGATAAACATTCATTCCAGATGATGAAACAATTTGGTTTGGGAAGGAGAATAGCAGATCCCTAATAGCACCACGGCACTCCTGTTGGATGACTGGAACTAGGAAATAAGATCAGTATCTGGTTCATGCTCTTGTGTCACACCTTGATTACATCTCTCCACCCATAACGTAGCAAACAAACACTGGCTGTCACATATGAAAGGATCTTTTCTTTTTTGTATCTTTCTCTTTTCCCTACACAGTAAAAAAATTAGATCCAAATGTTAAACACTTGTTGGAAGCACACATTTTGAGTTTTGAGCCTCCACTTTGGGATCAACTCCCCCCTCCCCAAAACTTGGCCCTCCCGTTGTGCTTTTGGAGTCAGAAATTTAGTTGGTGAACATTTCCTTTATCTCCATATTAGGAAAAGTTCACCTGCTAGATCTCTGCATGGCAGGGAGCTATTTAAGACACAAACGTGCAAGACCAGAACAAAAAAAGTTGGCTGTACTTTTAACATCAGTCAACAATGGAGGCACGATGCCATCCAACACAGCATGGGTGAAAGCCGGGACATGTGAGCCCAAG
The DNA here is from genome assembly GCA_948474755.1 of Ctenosaura bakeri. NCBI lineage: Eukaryota > Metazoa > Chordata > Lepidosauria > Squamata > Iguanidae > Ctenosaura > Ctenosaura bakeri. The sequence goes on along the minus strand of CAOLHI010004377.1, from coordinate 110,605 downwards.
CAATATTAAAGAGTGGTCAAAAAGGCAAAAGTTGCTAATGAGGAAGAACACCCTAGGTAGGGCTGCTGGAGTTTGCTATACCCCAAGCCTTCTGGAAAGGGCAAGGTTCTGCCCCTTTATCTCCTCCCCTGCCCAATTGAGTAAACTGAATGCAAACAAATCTGAACTTTGAACTTTGAATTCAGTTTGTAGCATTTGAAGGGTGGAAGCAGGAGGAGGAGAAAGGAAAAAAATGGAACATTTTGAAAGCAGCTGGAAAAAGTGGGAAGACATAGGATTAATCAAGACTGTCCCTGCCAAACTGGAAGAGTTGGAGAGTATGAGACACAAACACAGGACCTGTGTCAGGAAAAAAAAAGTTCTGAATCAAGGCACTTATGCAATGAGATGAAATGCACTTGTTCCCTTTCAGAAATCTAGCATGCAAAGGAAATCTCCCAACTGTGTCTGCATCTCTTTGGTTGTTAACACGAGTGAGTGACTTTTCCCCATTTCATACCTCATCAGTGGTAAGAAAGCTACGTTAAGAGTGGGCCACTGCAGTCCTCTAGGCCAGGGTTTTTCATCCAGGGTTTCCTGGACACCCAGGTTCCTTAAAAGGTTGCCTGGGGCCCCATTAAAGATTGTGATTTTAAAAAAAAAAATGAATATTTGAGCTATAGATTTTTGAGCTATAGACATAATAATTTTTATGCAGTGGTTCTCTGAGTACTGATAATTATTTCAAGGGTTCCTCCCAGATAAAAAGGTTGAGAAAGGCTACTTTAGATATTGTTAGATTGGAGATCCCAGGACTGCAAACCACAAAACCAATGGTGAGTGTCAATCCAACAACATCTGCCAGCCCACACAACCCCCTTCCCTGGGCTACAGAATGAATACACATTTGTTTTCCATTGGTTGCAATTAATCTGCAAGCGAGGACATCATTTAAGGTTGGCATCACCAGGCACCTGTTAAGTCTGGTACCCTATCAGGGGACTCCTGTGATGCCCAAAGCCACCTCCTTCCTTTTTTGTTGTTGTCTGTGCCATGTACCTCTCCAGGTATCTCCAGAGTGACACAAAGAAGGTGTAGTTTCCTCTTGCGCTTTTTTCTAGACAGTGGTGTGGATTGCATACCTGCCAATATTTCACAAACTGGAACACATGTGGGAAAGCAGCATTGGAGTGTGGTCAACATGGCAAATGAGAAAGAACACACAAGCTAGAAGAGGCTGCCACAGCAGTTTGCTTTTGCCTCAGGCTACTGGAAAGGACAACATTTTGCCCCATCCTTTCCTCTTCTTCTTGGCTGAGTTAACTGAGTGCAAATTGCTTCTGCACTTTGAACTCTGTTTGCAGCACTGAAAGTAGGCTAAAGACAAAGGGGGACAAGTGGGAAAAGGAGAAAGAAAAGAAAACTGGGACAATTTAATAGTAGCTGGAAAGAAAATGGGAAAAAGAGGATTAATTGGGACTGTCCCTGCCAAGAATTTGGACAGTTGGAGATGATGAAACTGGACCAAAAGATGAGGAGGGAGAGTGGTAGTGGCTGTACCAAAGAAGGGAGCCTTTAAGGGGAGGAGACCCACTAATAACTTCTTGCTGAAGGACCTGCCAAAATTCTGATCTGTCTGCCTGTACTTCTCCACGGTTGCACTTCTGCTGCAGGGTCTTTCCATCGGGTTTTCCCCCTGGGGGAGAAGTGACTGACAAGAAGCACTTTTTTTTATTTATTAACACTTGGTTTGTGTTAGCTTCAGTAAGCAATATCATCTGCCTTATGCCCAAGCTAGGGGTGAGGATAATCTTGCATTGGAGGAGACAGGGAGAGATGGGAGGGGTGTTAAATGCTGATGAATGAGGCATTTGCAATTTATGAATGCTGTACACAAACAACCCACAACCTCTGCAGGGGAAGAATAGGAGCAAAATGTTTAAAATAACCAACAGTAGAACTACTCAAATGGATGCAAGTAAGTGCTGGAGAAATTGTAGCACAGCTGGGCAATTCCCCCAGGCAAACCACAGTGCTGGAAAGTCCCACATTTGTTGAGTGCAAATATTTTGCAACTGGGAAAGATGTTATAAAGCCCCTAAGAGATAACTACCAATCAGTTAATGGGTACGATCTGGTACTCAATACAGTCTCTTCTAGCCCACACTAATTTCTAATTTTTTCCCCAGTTTATCTTGAACGTATACATTTCAAAACATGGCATGAGAAGCCTTATGTTTGTGAGTTTCCTCTTAGCAATGTGTGGGGCGGTATATCTAAAATACAGTGCTGAAGCAGCTATTGCAGTGGAAGATGTTGGAGGGGGGTACCAATGGCAGCCCCCTACCCTTCTCTTCCTCTTTATTTATTTATTTATTTATTTTTTTATATCCCGCCTCTCCATATGGATCGAGGCAGCGAACAACTTACAAATAGCATGTATTTCAAAACATTTCTATACATGCCCCCAACAAGCTGGGTACTCATTTTACCGACCTGCGAAAGGATGGAAGGCTGAGTCAGCCTTGGAGCCAGGCAGGATTGAACTTACAACCTTGTGGCTTGTAGTACTGGCATTTAACCACTGTGCCACCAGGCATCTACACACACACACACACACACACAAAACTTTCCCCTCTCTTTGGGGACAAAGTTGTATGGCCACTCAGTTCATACTCTCCAACATTTCAGAGATGAAAACCGGGGCACATGAGGCCAAGCAACCTCAAAATGTGATCAGGATGGCAAAAGTTAGTAAGGAAGAACACACAGGTTAAGAGAATTTGCAGCAGTTTGCTGTTGCCTGAGTCTATGGGAAGGGCAAGATTCTGCCCCCTCCTCTCCTCTCCTCTCCTCTCCTCTCCCTTGAATTACTTTTGCACTTTGAACTCAGTTTGCAGCAACTGAAGTAAGCTAAGGCCAAGGAAGGATGGTGGGGGAAGAAGGGGGGGGGATGGGAAATTGAGAAAGCAGCTGGAAAAAAAGGGACAACAGAGGATTGATTGGGACAGCCCATGGCAAATCAGGACAACTGGAGGGTAACTTCAGCTTAGTGTACAATTTCTAAAGTAATCCATTACTCTCGGTGTGGTGGAGCATCCATTCTAATGGCAGCATTGAAATTGCGTTCTCACTGCCAGTCTCCCATCTGTGAACCAAACAAAAGGTGTTGGTGACTGTCTTGTCCCTAGCCTCAGGCAGCAAACTGTTTAGGGCCAGCCCTGCTAAAAAAAAACCTGACATGCCCACATTCACAACATCATGAGTGAGACATCACTTATATTTTATACAAATCCTATTTCTGTCTCTTCTTTCTTTATCAATCAACTAGAAACTCTGGGGGAATAACATCCTTGCCAGCAAGTACATTGCATGATTGAGAAATTTGCACCAACAGAAAACAAAGATTTTGTTTCAGAGTGTCCGTCATGCTTAAGGGGGTTGGATTGTAGGCATTTCCACCCTAGTGCTATTATTAGTTCTAGTGCTATTATTCCACTTTCAACCCCTTGCCGAATTCTGGGGTTTGTAGTTCACTGAGGCCAAAGAGCTCTCTGGCTGAGAACTCTAAGCCCCCCGCAAACTAAACTAAATGCCCCTCCCTAAATGTACCTCCCTAACAGAGTGTAGTGCAGAAATGGCTTTAGAATTCACAGCCAGAGAACTCTAGCACTAATTGACAAACCCCAGGATTCTATAAGACATAGGCCATTTCCGCACTACACTCTTATAGTGCGATTATTCCACTTTCAACATCCTATGGAATCCTGGGGTTTGCAGTTTCGGGAGGGGCTGGCCGCCGCCCCCCCCCGAAACTGCAAACCCCATAGGATGTTGAAAGTGGAATAATCGCACTATAAGAGTGTAGTGCAGAAATGGCCATAGGCATGCCAATGAATATGGAATCCTAGTGCTATAATTGTCTAGTGTGAAAGGGTTCAAGATAGCAGAAGTGGAGACAACTGCAGGGCCAGGAAGTTCCAGAGCTCAGGAGAAGATTTCTTCACTTGAGTACAGCTCTCCTCATGTCGCAGCAATGCCAGCCTTGGAAGCTGCATGTCATTTGTTAATTTATGCTGGAATATTTCAACTCCAGATCCTCTCTGATTTTGGAAGCCAAGCAGGGTCAGTCCTGGCTGGTACTTACATGAGAGGCCACCAACAAATCCCAGATGCTGCAGGCTATATTTCAGAGGAGGGAAGTGGCAAAACCATCTGTGAGTATGCCTTGACTAAGAAGACCCTATGAAATTCATGTGGCCACCAGGTGACATGACGGCACATGCACGCACATTTATGAACCTGGTTATAATGGAAGGTTTCATAGCAGCATACAACAATAATAAAGCATATAAAACAATACATAAAACCCAGATAACAATACTGTATTTACATAAGCTATAAAATTCACACTAGGCTGAGCTACTGTGGGAAACTGTGGAGATAGTCTTAAACACGCAACCCAAAATAAGAATCAATGGTACATACATAGAAATATATGATCTTAGAGTTGGAAGGGGCAACAAGTCCATTTAGTCCAACCTCCTGCCTTGTAAGAATGCAACTAAAGCAGTTTTCTGAAAGACATCCATCCGGTTTCTGTTTAAAGATCTCCAAAGATGGAACATTCATTCCACTGTCCAACAGCTCTTACTGCAAAAAAAAAAGTTCTTCCTAGCATTTAGGTAGAATTTCTTTTCTTGTGATTTGATTCTACTGGTTCATGTTCTAGTCTCTGCAGCAGCAAAAAAAAACATCTTGTACATGACATCCCTTCAGGTATCATGTCACCTCTCAGTTTTCTCCTCTTCAAGCTAAACATATCCAGCTCCCTAAATTGCTCCTCCTAAGACTTCATTTCTATCCCTTTGCTCATTTTGGTCACTCTTCTCTGGACATGTTCCACCTTTATCAATCTCCTTCTGAATTGTGGTGTCCAGAACTGGACCCAGTACTCCAGATGATGTCTAACCAAAGCAGAATACAGTATCAGTAATACTTCCTTTGACTGGGACACAATACTCTTGTTGATGCAGTCCAGAATTGCATTGGCCTTTTTGGCTGCTGCATCACACAATTGACTCACAATATTATAAAGAATAGTCTGCATAATGGATGCCATCACCCTAAATGCAACACATCAAATGACAGCAGAGCAGACTTTAGCAAACTATGACACCACCCTGTAGATTAGAAATTGTGAGCTTATGTGTAGGCACACATCCTGAAAATTGATATGGTACTGATGAACCATTGGTATGGTACTGATGAACCAGCCAATAGACATTTTCCTCTCTTTTCTACAAATCAAAGTACATATGTGACTATTATTTTAATAGTCTCATGTGATAGATGTCCCGTTTTTTCTGAGCAAAATTTTGTAAAGTGGAGAGATAAAATTTGTCAGCATTCCCTTCAGATCAGATCCAGGATTCATTTTTCTTCTGTATTTTAATTCAAGAGTGGCAAGGGATTAAAAGCGAAAGATATATATTATATGAAGAGAAACCAGGGTATTGCTTAATGGATTCATTTCAGCCCCAGGATTCCACAGGATGTTGAATGCGGAATAATAGTACTATAACAGTGTAGTGCAGAAATGACTTTCTTCTTGCATGCTTGTACCAGCCTCTGTGGATCTCTTATTAATCATTTTGTGAATGTGGGTGTGCTAGGATACGTGACATATTTTTTTTAAAGGGGGGGAATGATAACAAGCTGCCTGTCACCCCACAGTGAAATTATCAAGCCCCTTTCAGACAACTGGGACTGCATGTTACTATCCTTGAAAAGGAACTTGTGGGAGAACCATGCAAAGGTTGCCAGTATATGCTGTGGCTGTTTTTGTGGAAGACTTCGACATTCCACAAGGCAAGCTGTACTTCAGGAAGCCTCAAGCTCATTTGCAAGCCACAAATTCATTTGTTTAGTTATATTACAAATCCATCAGCAGGACGGCAGGAACAATGCTAAAGAGTATTGCATTTGCACACATGTAGATTTCTTAGGAATTTGAATATCAAATTTTCATGCAACATTCAGAGATGCAGCATTGTTTCACAGAGGACATTTTATAAAGAAATGAGTCCACCATTTGAATACCAAATGATTGCTGAGAATTGTCCTCTGTTAAGAGGGAGGGAGGGGAGGAAAAATAACTGTAATAATAGTTTGTTAGAGATCAGCCTCTGTGTGGTTTCAAGGACGGCATGGATTACAAACAAGAGAAGAGCAGGAAGCAGTAGTACTTTGCACTTCCTGTTCTCCACACAAGCTTGTAAAGTCTAGAATGGAAGGCTTGTAATTTTTTCTCCACATAGTGAAATGTGGAACAGCTGCTTTCGAAAAAGAGGATGAAAGGGGGAAGATGAAAGAGAAACTGAGACATTTTGAAAGCACTTGAAAAAGTGGGAGGATGGAGAATTAATTGGGACTTTCCTTGCCAAACTGGAATCGTTGGAGAGTATGTAGGCCAGGGCTTTCCAAACGGTGTGCCGTGACACATTAGTGTGTCGCCTGAAATGTGTAGGTGTGTTGCCTACAATCTTGGAACTGTATGTTATTATTTATAAATCATATATTTTAAAAAAATATTTGAAGGGTTTTCATGAGATATGCTGTGTCCCCATACATTTTGTTATTACAATTTATGTATGTGTTTGTATCTCTTATAGGGGGTTAGTTTAACCTCTGATTTGCTAGTAAAACTGAATAACTGTGTCGCAAAATGATGCATGTCTAAAAAGTGTGTCACCGACATGAAAAGTTCGGAAAGCTTTGACGCAGATATTGCAAAGCAAGCACAGACCATAAGATTCATAAGTCCCTACATCACACTTCCTTCCATTCCACATGGCCAGTATTGATGGCCCACCCAATTGCAGACCATTAACCAATTTCTTTTCCATTAAGGGAATATCCCACAATCATGACAGGTTCATTGGTGGCCTCCCATCCAGCCAACTAGCACCCAACTAGCCAAAACTGACACTGATTAGTTTCTAAGATCAGATAGAACCTGTCATCTTTAGGGTATTAAGACTGTTGCCTGAACTCAAATACCTACTGCCTTAGGAGACAACTGCATTCTGCCTAATGGAAGGGCTGGCCCTACCGGCTTTGATGGCATCACTGAGAAGGAAGGTCCTTTTTTCTATCATTGTCACAAAGATTGGTAGGAATGAAATCAAGGGAGGGAATTGTAAATATTCAAACTTGTTCTAGCAGCAGCTATGGCCATTTCCGCACGGGGTAACTAAAACGGTGCAGTGCATCCTCCACGGAGGACACCTGCACCTTGGAGTGGACTGGGTTCAGACTACTTACCGGAGATCCACACCTCAGTCCGCTCCGAAACGACCCCACGTGGTCCTCCAGCATGTTTTTGAAAGACTGGAAAAATCAGGTCTTTCAAAGCGCTGGAGCGCACCACTGCGTGCCTGCTCCCTTTTGCAGATTTGCAGGCTCGCACCAATGCAAGCCTGAGATCTGCGGGGTGGGCTTTAGGCATGGCGAGCTTCAGCAGTTGGTCAGGACCCACGACCAACTGGAAGTCGCCATTTTGGAAGCCAGAGCTGTGCGGATCTAGACCACGCACTGCTCTAATTAACCCTGGACCGGTCCGAGGAGCCAGAAGATCCGGTGAGTAACGGCACAAAGTGATTCCCTCACCTTGTGTGGAAATGACCTATGTCTAATGTATCCATATTAGGGTTACCAGGTTTCCATAACAGGAATAACAGACTATTGAAATCCATGACTTGCAAGATCAACAATCAGGAAGCAGCTCTTTGCAAGATCGTGTTCTACCTGAATGTCAAATGAAAGTATTGATTTCAGTTAACTTAGCCATATGTTTCTCTGCTGTCCCTATTCATAGATTACATGATGCACATATTTCTGTCTTTATGAAGGATTCACATATAACCAGAACAGGATTTTTTTTGGCATCTTGTTCAGCCTATATAAAAGGAAAAGCTCTCCAACCCTCAAATAAAAGACATCAGTTGTAAAAAGAGACACACAGAAATTCTACCCTTATATCAATATGCAAATAGCATCTTTGCTCACGGAAAGACTTCATCCGTCCCCAGATACAGACCCATCTACTTCCATCAGGAGTTGCTTTTTCTCCAGCATCCACTCACAGGGTAATTTCCACTGACTATGTTGGGTGAGACTGTTCATCTGAGGTTTGTGATTTGGAGAGGCATTAAAGCATTCTGACGGAGAATTCCCTAAACTGGGAATCCCGGGATTCCACAAGATGTTGCCATGGCAGCTAAAGCAGAATTAGAGCACTATAGTTGTATAGTGTGAAAGGGCCCCTGCAGAACACTGGCAGTGGAGTAACAGAGGGTCCCATCGCTGCCTTGCCAGACCTGTTGGTAGGAACCCCCCCCCCATATTTACTAGCCTGCTAACACCCTAGAAGCCTGTCAAACTAGCCTGCTAAAAAGCTAGAAGTCTGTATTTCCTTCCTGGCTGTAGACGAGGTGAGTAATTTTTTAAAAATCCTTTGGCAAGCCGATAATATTTGTAGTCTTATTTACACAGGGATGCTGCAGAAATACTAATAATTGTCTATTGCATCACAAAGGACCTCTCATTCAGATCTGTACAAAAACATCTGAAATCCACAAAACGGTGATACGTTTATTGGGCCAACCAAAAATGGACAAAATATATTATGCAAGCCTTAGAAACTCCAGTGGCTTCTTTGTCAGGCAAATGTGTTAGAAATCATATAGGAGAGGGGGGAAAATGATAATGTTAGAGTCCCAAGCCTACATTTTGTCAAGATATTATTTTTGCTGTTATCAGTTAAGATGATCTGCAGGGATATCAGTGCCACCAAAGGCTACTCCCCTCTTTGGCCACGTGGGCATTGGGAGACTATAATCTCTATCACACCACACTGTTATAGATGCTATATTCCATTTTATCTGCCATGGCAACATCCTATGGAGTTCTGGGATTTGCAGTTTAGGAAAAGGCATTTAGAATTCCCAGCCAAAGAGCTCTTGGGCCTCACTATACTACAAATCCCAGAATCCCACAAGGTGTTGCCATTGCAGTCAAAGTGGAAAATAGCACTACGACAGTGTAGCGTGACAGGGGTCAAAGAATTGTAAAAAACAGGTAATAACATTTCAATTCCATTAGCAACCGAAAAAAATAAGTTCCCTTGAGATTCAGGCTCTTCTTGTCCTCTGTGAAGCTACCTGCCCCTTTCTTAAGCAGAGAACACTGAATTTCTCAAGAAGCCTCCATACCGTTACATCTCATCTTTTAGCTGCTGTACAGGTAACACCTGCCAAATGCCGTCCCAATGAAAAAGCTTTGCCTTTGTTGGAAGTGGAAATCTCAAAGAGTTGAGTTGCAGTCCCTTGGCTCCCACTCTCCATTCTGTCACTGAGTGTTCCAAGTCTCTATGGAAATTTTCCTGACATCTTGATAAGACTGGGAAAATATTAACTCACTTCAGAGCCAAACCAAACTCTGGCCATTTCCGCACTAGCCTGTTATAGCGTGATGATTCCACTTTCAATGTCCTCTGGAATCCTGGGGTTTGCAGTTTCGGGAGGGGCTGGCGAGCCCCTCCCGAAACTGCAAACCCCAGGATTCCAGTGGACGTTGAAAGTGGAATCATCGCGCTATAACAGGCTAGTGCGGAAATGGCCTCTGTAAAGACTGCACAGTTCCTTTAAAGAGTTCTCTCTTTGAAATGAACTGTGTTTTGCTGCCCTCTTCTGACATAAAGCCAGAATACATAGAACACTTACTAAGATTGGAATGGCAAAATAGTGTGTGTGTGTGTGTGTTTAATGTACAGTTTTATGTACAGTTACCCCCAGCAGGATGTAGTGTTAGGACTACAACCCTGGAGACAAAAGTTTGATTCCCCACTTGGCCATGGAAACCCATGACCTTGGGTACATCGCACACTCTCAGTCCCAGAAAATCCCATGATAGAGTCACTTTAGGGTCGCCATAAGTCAGAAATACCGTGAAAGCACACAACAACCAGCCTCCACCTTATCCTCCTTGTGATAAATTTTGACAAATACAGATTCAGGCAGTTTTCACTGGGAAAAACCACCAACAGAAAGAGTTAACCTCATTCTCTCAGTAATTTGAATCTAATCTAGACGGGGACCCCCGCAGCAGCTAATTACAAACATATAAATACACAAATGTGATCACTATACCTTCCAACATTTCACAGATGAAAACTGGGACATGTGAGGCCAAGCAACATCATAGTGTGGTCAAGATGGCAAAAGCTGTTAATGAGGAAGAAGACACACAATAAGGGAGGCTGCAGCAATTTGCTTTGCCCGAGTCTTTTGGGAAGGGGCAAAACTCTACCTCTTCCTCTCCTCTCCCCACTGCCGTTAATTTCATTCCGGCTCCTTTAGCACATTGAACTTGGTTCTGTCCCAGCTTGTCACTCCTTCTCCAGCATCCCCTCTTTGTCCTCAGCTTATCTCAGTTGCTTGCACTCAGTGCCTTACCTTGTAGTCAGGGAAATAATGGTGCCACTTTATTCTACTTTGGTCAGACTTCATCTGGAATTGTTGCACACCCAATTCTGGGCACCACCGTTCATGAAGGATATCAGCAAGCTGGAATGTGTCCATGGAAGGGCAGCCAAGGTGATCAAGGGTCTGGAAACTTCAGCGGATGAGTAGCATTATTGGCACTGGTGTTCCCGCTGCATTGCAGCATCATTGGCGAGTCCTTTTTCCCACCTTTTTCTCGCCCCACAGCTCATGATGGGTCAGTTTGTTTCGTTTTTTCTTAAGCTGTACTAGCGAAGCAACATTGTAATGTCATCACACCCCGTACATTATTGCATTTTCTATGTTCTTTTTTTAAATTTTTATTTATAAAAAAAAATAAAAATAAAATAGTACATCAATCAAAATAGAAATATTTCCCATTGCCTTTTACATGCATTTCATTACATAAGCATATTCTGATACGTATTCTGGTACATATTGCACGTATGAAGCAATACTTGAACATCTATGTACAATATCTAGAATATTATTTTCCTTGCCATATCTCTGATATATCTTTACACGCTTTGTATTTACATCCTTTTTTCTTTTTTTTGTTTTATGAAATTTCATATATTCTTATGTTTCTCATATTCTAGTTTGGTACACTTTATCTTTGTTTCCTTTCGTGTCATTACCTCATCCATATCTTTTTATATTGTCGCTATTTGAAAAATTAGTTATCCTCCATGTAGAATCTTTCCCCATATAACTAATTTCTCCACCTTATTATCCTCAATACAATAGTGTATTTACTACACTTCAACATTTCTGGCTTTGTTTCTATTTAATAGTTCATCATTTATCATAATGGTTATTTTATACCATATTTCAAACTTATCACAACCATGGGAGTAGCTGAAGGTGGGACAATCTGGCCTTGTTGCTTTGCTAGTAGTAATTGATGGATTGTTAATTGCTGTGTATTTTAAGGGGTTGGTTTAGGTGGGCTGGTGGGTGGGGAGGATTGGGTATGTTTTTAATGTCTTTTAATGTCTTTTAATGTATAACGTATTTTATGTTGTTCGCCGCCTCGATCCATGTGGAGAGGCGGGATACTATTATCATCATCATCATCATCATCATCATCATCATCATCATGCTCACTCCTGGACTGGCTATATCAGGAGGCACTATTGAGAAACTGCACTCCCACAGCTGATGGGATTGTTGTGGGAAAGGGGGCCATTACTGGATTATTTCCAGCATTATAAAAGGGTGAATTTCCAATGGGTTGCAATGTGATGGTTGCTGGTTAGCAACGATGTTGTAAAATAGCACGGATTCTGAACCGGGAATAACGGATTGCTCTGGCAGCATGACACCTTCATGCAGTAAGGGCCTAAGATGCTATGATTCTATAAACAGTTGAGCAAAGAGTAAATGTGAAAGAAGTTACATCGAACTCTTTTTGAACTGAATGTGCACGTTCCACATCAGAGAAAAACATCTGACTACTTCCATAGTGGAAATTGCATGTGTGCAAGACACTAATGGAATTTTGGGCAATGTCTTTGGATGTCTCAAGAAGAAAATGAGACTTTCTGAAGCACTCCCTTTGTGAGCACCAGGGGGAGGTCTTCATTCATATATTTTTCCTCGCTCTGAATTCTTATCTCTGCTGATTCTTAAGGGTTCCTTAGATGGTGTGAGTCAGAGGAGAGGACGCAGGAATGCCCAAAGAATCCCATCTCACTTACTGATTCAGCTCTGTTATGACTATGAGTCACTTGAAAGGGAGATTTCTTCCAGGGTCATTTTGGAGGCCTTCCTCTGTCAAACTCTGTGGGCTTTAGACAAACCATGCAGGCAGTGACGGTGATGCATGGGAGCTGGATTGCATCAGAGTTTTACCTCTGAAGCTTAAATCACAGGAAGACATTCCCCAGATTAGAATAGCCAGGCAGGCAGCTTAGAAACAGGGTATTTCAGACTCCTGGCCCAGAGGAATTCTCTTCCCCTTCCCTGCCACCCCCACAGCTGTACATTTCTCCTACATGAACAAATTTCAACCAAAAGGCCAACACAACAAATCACAACAGAAAGACCCACAGGAAAAAAAAAACATAGTAGTCCATCAAGGAGACATGAAATTTCCTGGAATCATGTCAGGGCAACAAACGCTAGTGGAACTAAACCCACGTAGGTGGTGGCAATGGGGAGCCATTGTGGTGTAGTAGTTTCAGTGTTGAACTAAGGACATTTCATCACTAGACTGTTACAGTGCTATTATTCCAGTTTCAACATCCTATGGAATCCTGGGGTTTGCAATTTAGGGAGGGGTGTTTAGAATTAGCTCTTTGGCCTCAGGAAACTACAAACCCCAGAATTCCACAGGATGCTGAAAGAGGAATAATAGCACTAGAACAGTGTAGTGCAGGAATGGTCCAAGACTCCAGAAGACCGGGGTCTTAATCTCCAATTAAGCTGGTGGAAATGGACTTGGGCAAGTCAGCTGATGTCAGCCTACAAGGAAGTCAACCTCCTCTTCCATCTTGGGTATATTGCATTTTAGGGAGGGATGTGAAGTGAGAAGCTTGGCAAGCTTGAGTAGAACCAAGCAATCACAGCTCACAAAAAGGGCCTATAGGTCGAGAATAAATTAAAATCAGAGGCTTGTCTGTAAAAGGATTAGACAGAAAGAGTTAGAAATAGAGATAATGCCAGGTAGAAATACAGATAAAGATAGGCCCAGATAGGAAGAGGGGAATGGAGAAGATTGGGGACTGGGAAACAGAAGGCATGGAAAGAATTTAGGGACAAGCATTACTTTCTTTGACTCTGTTGTGTTAACAACATACTGTGTGTAACACCAGCATAAGGCTAAATTTTATTTGTTAAACAAAAAATCAGTATGGTTTTATTTTCTGCATCTCCATTCTAGGTGTTTCAGTTTAATAATGAACAATGAAGACTGTTCACACTTTGCCACTTTGAACTCAACAACCAACATATCCATTTGCCTAGTATACTGGTCACCTTGAGGCCAGAATACCAGATCCAGGGAGGGATCTTAAAGGTAAAAGGCAAGGTGAGAGATGGGTGGCCAAGAGCTGGAACTATGGGGCCAACATGAAAAGGCAATCCATCACAAGGAGTATTCAGAATACTCAGCCAGAGCTCTGGTGCCTCACCAAACCCATAGACATGTAGTGGGGAGTGCGGGGGCGGGGGAAAAAAAAGGATAAAACAGGTAAGCCCTCTTTTCTTAATGTTTCCATTTTGGTTACCAGACTTATCTATCTGTGCTGCTTTAACCTACTGGGGGTAGACTGCTTTACTCAGTCACCTCTGGATGCATTTTGGAAGAAACTTTCACAGGATCTCTAGAAGATTCAAAATGCATTGGCTTATTTACCAGAGATCGTTGTTTCTTTTTGCATGTGCGTATTGCCAGTTTTAAATACATACATTTGCTCAAAGATGCCAAATTGGTTTTCTATTTTTGTGTTGCAGGAACCTATCCCTATTCTTTCCATTTTATTTTGGTCACTGGTACCAAATGATCTGCTAAAGAAAGTCATGCTTAGGAACTCACCGATTTTTGGTAACTCCAGAAGCTTTTTTTTTATTAAACAGATCAGAGGCCTGAATTTGTCCTGTCCAAGGCTGCTCAGCTTTCTGATTCAGGCCCATATGTGAACAGATCAGAGTAATAAATGAGTCCCTTTGGTCTTTCCATGCTAGAATTGCCTGCTCTGGCACCCAAGTTGTGCCTCTTCCGTACCAGGGGGCAATGCCCACCTCCTCATTGGCCTTGGTTTCCTTGGCAGCTGAACGAGCTGCACCAAGGAGCACCGGGGAAAGATCTGGTCACTATAGCAACATTAAAGTCATTTGTCTCTGAGGCTGGAATACAGCTAACCTCAAGCATGGCTTCTTATCATCTACCTCCTGCCTCTTTCTTTGTTTGAAAAATCAGAGAATGCAGGGAGGGACAGCTTGGCCCTCTCACACATCACCGTACGCAGGGCTGTGAGCGATGCATCCGGCTGAGGGCCAATTTTGAGGTCTTATATATTTATCTAAGTATCCTTAAGATACTAGGTCCTGTGTGGTCTTGGAAGCTAAGCAGGGTCAGCTCTGGTTAGTACTTGGAGACCAGATGCTACGTATCCTGTTTAGAAAGCCAGCCATAGTTCACAATCCTTGAACAAAATCTATAGTAGCAACCACAGTCAAGGTTTACAGAAAGTACCCATCAATTACCATTCTTGTTTCAGCAGTCCAGGTCAGACTCAGTATGACAGTTCAAGGGAGTTCCAGCAGAACTAGAATTCCACCAGATTTTCCAGTTGTCTGCAACAGGCTTCTCCTTGCCCTGCCTCTGGTATTTATTGGCCAGCAGCCTACCCCAGCTGTCTGCCTGATTAATGAGACTTCCCTACATAAGTACTCTGAACCTCATGGGCTTGCTCTTCCTTGTCTAGTTTGGACTGCAGGAAGTGTTGTCCTATTCATGCCTCCATGTTTTGGCTATCCTGTCTGTGTTTGCACCTGGGACTGGGGCATGACACTATCGGCTATATTCCGGAGGAAGGGACTGTCAAAACAACCTGAGTATTCCTTGCCAAAGAAAATCCCATGAAACTCATAAGGAGTACCCATAAGTTGACAGGTAACTTGAAGGCTTGTATACACACACATAGCTGCAGCCATGTCATGGAGGGAAGCAGGGAGCGTCTCCCCATTTCCAGTCATTTCTGATCACTGGGGAATAACTGCACATGAGGATGCTCGGATGTTGCATTTGCTGCCAATGTAGGGGCCGGGCTCCTCCTGGTGTCTTATTGCCTACTTAAGTCCTACCAGTCCCAGGATGCCATAGGACAGAGCCATGGCCATTAAGGTGGCTAAAAAAGTCCTATAATTGTGTAGTGTGATGGAGACTCCAGTTTACTTCCAGTATAGGATTGCTGCCTTTGACAAATGAATGCATCTTCATTTGCAACAGCTTCTGGAAAGAAAGGTCTACAAGAGATAGTTATTAACAATGTTGGGGCAGCTAACTTGAATAATGAGTATTATCACACATCACTTTTGTTGATATTTTGTATTGGCAGCTGTGGAATCCTTTGGTTTTGTACTGCCCCTTGGTTTTAAGCCAATAAAGGAGTGACTGATGGTTATTAAAACCACTTAAGTCATCCAGAGTATTAGGCACTAGCTGCCTCCATACTAGGCATTCAAAGGGGCGAAAGCGAAAACGAAAACAAACAAAAAACACCCAGATCTGTCTATACAAATTAAACTGTACAAAAAGAGAGACAGCATGCCAGCACAGCAAAAGCCAAGTATTACCAAGGAAGCAGGAGAAAACTAATATAGTTGGGAGTAAGCCAAACATATAAAAGGCCGAAAGACCTGTCCGAACCACAACTTGTGTTCATCAGAATGTCATTTGGGAGGGACCCACATTTGGGATGAACAGTACTCCCCCCCACACACACAAAAAATCATAAGTTCATCTTAGGGTTGCTGTAACTTGTTCAGCACTCTGCTTACTCATGTTGCAAAATTCCTTCACTGGATATAGTTACTCTCACTTTTTAAGGTGAGTTTTAAGGTCATCAGCAGGCATGGTCAGGATGCTACAATCATAAATGAGAGCCAGTGTGGTGTGGTTGCTTGAGCATTGCACCACAACCCTGGAGAACAGGGTTGCATTCCCTGTTCAGTCATGGAAACCCACTGGATGACTGTGGGTGTGCCATGCACTCTCAGCCCCCCGAAAACCCCATGTTAAAGTAGCTTTAGGGTCAACCATAAATCAGAAATGACTTGAAGGCATACAACAACAACAGTGCTAGAAACCTGGTAGCTGAAGGACAATTTCATGGGAGGAACAGAAGGTATTCATTTGCCCCTGCCTGCCATGGATACACACTTTGCATTCAAACAACCTTAGCTACCAAACTGCACAATTAAAACAGTTACCTGAGCCACATTATTTCAATTTTGTATCTCCATATTTCTCTATCCGTGTACATGTTGATTTAAATACTACTTATTTGTCATTTAATAATAAATATGGAAAACAAAGCAATATATAAAAAATAAAGGATTTTGAAGGGAACATAATAGATAGTTAAGAAGCCAACATTTTTGAGAGAAGAAAGTAGGTTGGGTGAAGAGTTTTGGATTATGCTATGAAGTTCCCAAACTGATATGAATACAAATGTTAAGACAATACAATTATAATTATATGGTTTTAATATATGAGATTAATGGAAAATCTTTACATCTGTCTTGGCAAATTAATGAAACAATAAAAATTGTTATATAACGTATTCTAATGCAATCTCTTCTTTTAAAGTAATGTTTTATATTACAAAAATATTTTAAAAAAACAGTTATCCAAGCTGCTTTTCAAATCCCAGTAATATCACAATTTGCATACAAAGCACTCGCTGCACAGAAAAGACGATGCACACCACTAAAAAGATATTCACTTACAGTTTATTTTTTTTCACCTGAAATTATTTCACATCTTTTTTTTTCCTTTTCTTTCTCTTACACAGCTACAGAACAGTAGTAGTAATCCATCGGTAAAAGCAACAGTGCTAAGGATAAAATGTTGGCGTTAAGTTTTATCTCCTTTTTCTTTTCTTCCCTCACTGAGTTTATCAGACAGCTTGGGATATAATAAGGCAGAAAAAAACCCAAACAAACCCACGCAATATGAATTAAGACTTGAATTGTTTTTGTTGATGGATTATTTTATATATAAAAAGGGGGAGTCAAGAGATGAAAGAGACTCGAAATGTGAACAAGCTACCTAGCAACAAATTAAAAAAACAAACAAACAAACAAGAACAACCAGAGACAACCAGAATAGCAAAAGCTTTGCTTCCCATTGAATACAATTAAATATATATATTTATATATATATATATTTATATATATGTATAAAAATTACATTGCCTGGATGTTAAATCTCTTGAGGTGCCAAAAGAACCGAGTAAACATCTGCTAAACTTGAAAAGACAAACATTAAAACAAAAAACGTTTGCTTTCTTCATTAAAAAAAAAAGAAGCTGTTTATTGCAGAAAAAAAAATAATAATCCAAAAGCATGTTTATTAAAGAAACCATATTTTTAAAAAGTTTCATCATTTTTTTTTTTTTTTCCTCTTTTTTTCTGGAAAAGAATTAGGGAAAGAGATAGTGGTCGTATCTTCAGGTCGAAGCTTTAGAAACCGATCACAGCAAAAAGATCTCCATCTTACGAAAAGAAGGTGGGAAATGAACGGTGTGAAGCCAAAAACCAGGGCGGAGGGAACAGACAGAGACAGAGAGAGAGAAAAATCTGCCCTCCCCAGCAGTTGTGCAAGAGGCTGAAACTGCCTTTGAAATATTGGACATCAACAGAAAACCAAACAGGCACGCCTTGGCAAATCTAAAGAAAATTTGTTGACAGCTCAACTTAGATTTTAAATTAAGATTATTATTATTTTTTTTTAAAAAAAACCCTAACATTTAAAAAAGGTCATTTACCTTACCACCTTAATTTCCTAACCCTGACACAGTTTTCTTGGCTAATTGATCCCCACCCGCCCACCTGCCTTTTCGATACCAGCGATCACGTATTTCTTCCACGTTTGAGGCCTTGGTTAATCAGAAATACAGTTCGGATGAGGTCTGGACCCAAACTTTCTAAAGACGGTTATTCCAAAGAGGGATTCTGTTTTGCTTCCTTAAAAAACAAAGCGGAACAAAACAGTAAGATGGCGAACTAGTGGATACAGTACTATATGCAAAACAAACTGAAACGAACAAAAAGTTAAAAGAATTAACAATTCATAAATAAGAGACAGGTCCCAGACCTGTTATTTGTGAACCTTTTCCTTAAATAGGTGCATTAGGTAAATTGTATGTACAACAAAATTACTTTGCATAATGATCATAAGAAGAGAGTGAGAGGTGAAGTCGTATGGGTTTCTTTTTCTTCTCTTGATTTTTCATAGTTTCTTTTCTTTTTTACAGCAGGAAAGATGAAAAAGCACCTAAGGATGAGATCCATCCAAGGAGAACCATGAGAAAGTGATGTATATTCTCTTTTTTTTCCTTTCCACGTGGTGTTTCCACATACACACAAAGAGTAAATGAAAAATCCAAACAGATCCCCTCCTCTGTTTTTCCTCCTAATCTTTTTCAAGGCTGCACAGGCTTGCTTCCCCCAACCCCATTAATTTAAAATGATGTTGAATTTCATCGTAGAAAGCGGAAAGACTTGGGGAGACCCCGGCATGCTCACTTCCCCCTCCCACACACAAAGCCACACTCTGCTACCTCACAAAGACAGCTCCTAAAAATCAAAGTCCTCAAATCTTGCTGCTCTCTATAGGTAGAAGCCAAAAGTTTATTTCGCTGCTTTTTTTTTATTTTGTTATTTTTTTATTATTTTTTAAAAAATTCTTTTCTTCCCTCCTCATTGAAAGCTACAAACACGGCCAAGAGAGGTTTCACCATGCCTCTGTGTAGCGAACATCCACTTCCTTCAGGTTGGGCAATTTCGCCTGGATAAAAAAAAAAAGTGGGAGAGGGGGAAAAAAAATCAAAGTACAGTTAACCCTCCACTTTTGCAGGTTTTGCTTTCACAGATTTGATTATTTGCAAGATTTTTCCATCCCTGGCTACTTCTGCACTAGACTGTTATAGTGCTATTATTCCACTTGCAACATCCTATGGAATTCTGGGGTTTGCAGTTCTGGCCGATCCCTCCCGAAACTGCAAACCCCAGGATTCCATAGGATGTTGCAAGTGGAATAATAGCACTATAACAGTCTAGTGCGGAAATGCCCCCCCCCAACAGGCGCTTCTTTTCCAGGGGAACCTTCCCCTTCAGTATCTCCGATCAGGCCATGCAGTTCTATAAAAAACCACCTCTGGCCCCCCTCTTCCTCCTCCATCAGCCGCTCCCTGGCCAGCTAAGGACAACTTGCTGCCAGATTTCTCAGAACCCCCAATGCCCCCACCATACCCAAGGAAGGAGACAGGCAAGACAGAGGAAGTGTAGGGCCAACATGCCAATTCACATCCCTTTCCAATCCTTTCCCTGACCTGGTTTGGACTATGGGTTCCCATTCTCCCCAACCTGGCTTGGCCTCCTTCCCACAGACACACACACACATTTTGATAGTTGTCAATGTTCCACTTTTGCAAGGGTCCTATGCCCCCAACCCTAGAGAATGAGGAGGACCGACTGCACTTTAATCTCCTTTCTAGATTTCCATTAATAGCTCTATAGAAACATGGGCAAAGGTCTCTCCTATCCTGGATCACCCTCTATCAGCTCTTTTATAGGAGATAACAGGAATGGAACCTCCTGTGTTCCATGCTCTGCCTGTAGCAGGTGTGGACATCTGTAGGGGGGCCAGGAGCCAATTTGTCCCCCACTCCATGCCAAAATTGCCCTCCATGTTCCCAGGGAAGATTTTGTGTTAGAAAATTAAAAAGGGGAGGGCTGTTTGGAGACTTTCAGGAGGCCAAAAATCACCTTGGGGTTGCATATTGCTTCTGCTCATTTCCAAGTTAACCCGTGGCAGGAAGACACAAAGCAGCACAATTATTTTGGGTAGTTTATTAATATAATTGGAAGTGTAAAGATGGCACCTATCTTTTTGCATATCAGCCTAAATATCCCATTGTACTGGCATCAACAGTTGGCAGAAATCTCTCATGTACGGGAGCCAGCATGGGGTAGCAGTTTGAATGTTGGACTAGGGACTCTGGGAGGCTAGGGTTCGAATCTCTATTCCTCATGGAAAGGCAGCGGATGACCTTGGGCAAGTCACTCTCTCTCAGCCTCAGAGGAAAGCAATGGCAAACCTCCTCTGAAGAAATCTTGCTAAGAAAACCACCAGCTGGAGTCAACTTGAAGGCACATAACAACAGATATTCCACAGGCATATTCCCTGTAGCTTGGAAATATGACATACCTTAAGATCTTCATAGGTGTCAGCCGAAAGTTTGGTGCTGTTCATATTTAAACTACACAGGCTTTTCATAGCTAGGAAATTAAAAAAAAAACCAACAGTATGTTGTAAATGACATATAGAGAGGCTGTGTGGCAGCATATCGACAAACAGCAGAGCACTGTCTGGGGGCCCTGTATCCCCCAGCGGTTAGCATATTAAAGTTTTCACTGGCTGGGCTTTAGGAAGTAACTCTCCAGGAATATTTTCCAGGTAAACATGAAGACTCGAGCCTTGAATTTTAAAAATGTGATTTTGAAGTTGATAAAAAAACACAAGTATTTTGCATTTCAAAAGCATGTTGAAATATCTGAAGGACATGATGTAAATAAAGCCAGCTGATATTAATTATTGCCTTTGTTTGCAATACTTAGCTTTTAATATCAAACAAGGACTGACAATGCGCTGAAATGGTAGAGGCCATCTAAACCCTATAACCAATTTTTTCTGTGCAAAGGTTTCCCTTAACTCCCAAAGATTTATAGATAAGAAGTGTTTCTCTTTCTTTCCTCTGCTGCTACGGTAGATAACTGTAAGGCCATTATCAGCTGTAATCTTTAAAGTTTTTATGGCTCTTTTCTGGTGAAACTCAGTTCCAACCTTAGACTTATGGCCATGTTTACATACAATGTAAACACACGTACTAAAGCAAGGGAGGAAGTGTACGATACTGACGTCATGACATGTTTTCTTCTCCAAATCTTCTCATAACTCAAAATTATGATGAGATCTGGGTCTCATGAAAACAGCTGGGGAGATGAAAGCATGTTTCACCTATACTAGTGTGGAGGAGGGATCTTAGCTGAGTGGTAGAGCACATACTTTTCTACCAGAAGGTCTGGGTTCAACTCTCGGCATTTCCAGTTAATGGCAGTATGGCTGCCACAGGACCTGGAAAGTCATCACTAGAAAGAGGAGCTAGATGGATAGTGGCCATTATATATTTTGTCTTCCAACTGGAGGTGATGGTAGTGAGAGAGACAAGATGGAAGTATTAAGGAAAGATAATAGCCATCTGCTAGAGATGCTGCATTGTAGATCTATTGAATGAATGGAAAGTTGGACGGGATCTGGAGTGGACCATCTTTGGGCCTCTAAAGTTCTGGTTTACAACTCCCATCTGTCCTACACATTATCACTAATGGTAAAGGATGCGGGAAACTGTAGTGACTGCCGAGTTCAGAACTGTTTAGCATAACACCATCATCTTACTGTTGACATTAAACTAAAAAAAAAAAAAACCTGACTAATATTAATTGCTTTATTAAATAATCTAAAATGAATCTGTTAATACCGATTAACACTTTAGTAAGATATTACTGTTAAGTTTTTAAAAAAATAATAAGAAAAATGGTTTTAAATGACTCCAAAGGATACCATGAACAGTATGAATTAAAGTAACAAGAAACATTAATAGTTTTAATTAACTCATTAACATTATTATCAATGAACAGTTAAAGTAATACCTTTAACAATTTTATTTGAACAAATTTAACAAATTATGGATAACCTTTTCAAAAAAGGCATTGGGCCAAAGATTCTCTACCCTGTACATGATATACAACATTCTAGCCAACCCTCTGATTCTACCTTTTCTCCTGGACTCCAATGTCCTATAGAGAGGGGTAATTTTAGTATGATAGAGTCACAGGAATCTCCACTGGCAGTATGAAGTTATATGTTGAGACTAACAGATCTGCCAGAACCTGATCTGGGGCTCAAGAACCCTGTGAAAGTGAAGAATGTCTCACTGTGGTCAGTGTGTGGATGGCAGATTGCTTGGGAAACCCATACATAACAGCAGTTGCCAGATGATGCCAACATTACAGATGGTTAAGAGGGGCTATCACTGCAGTTAGGTGGTAGTAGAGGCTGCTTACACACCACAGTATTTTCCTCTGCGTTATGCTGGCTAGAATACAGTTACCCTTCCAGTGTGCTGCAACTGCACTGTGACTCAATTGCATGGGTTGAAACAGTGCACAGAGTCACTGGAACTGGCTGTTCTTCAGCAGGAGTACAAAATAAACCTATTGCTCACTGTGAGGATCAGCCCTCTGAAGGGACTACAAAGCAAGCCTGAGATCATTCACTCATTTCACCCCCCACCCCTCCCCATTACGAATTTGTTTTGTGGGTTCGCTTACAGCTCAGTGCCAGCAGGCCAGCATCCGTTACGGGTGTTTCACACAAGTTGAGCACTTGTAGCATTGTGAGGTGTTCGGAGAGAAGCCGCAAACCTGCATCGCCAAACTGCGTACAGAAAAAACAAAGCAATGTTTTACAGGGCACAGAGCGCTAATGGGAGAAAGAAATAGCTCATGAGGTCTTCTGCGGGAACCTAGGTAGCTGCCTTAATCCAGCTCAGATAAAGGTGAGACACCAAGGGTAACTGAATGTGAGCTGCTCAAACAGTAGTTGGGTGGAAATTAAAAACAGCAAGACCCAGTACTCCTTACTTAAACTCCATCCTTTCCCACCAAGCAGTGAACCTTAAAGGCTTCTGGGCTTCCAGCCTAGCACGTCAACAGCTACACAGCAACCCCTGACAGGCACACTGCTGGCACTGGCGTATTGGATCCCAGGATTGTGGAGGTCCCAGAGAAGGAGCTCCACAACTTGGAGCTGAACTTGGGTTCAGGAACCACCAAGCTGCCATGGGCATGGAGGCCTCCGGTTCAAGGGTGTCAGGTCTGGCTAGCTCCAGGGTGCAAGACATCACCAGCTCCAAGGTGCCAAGTCTGGCTGGCTCAGGGTGGAACCTGGGCCCTGTGTCTTCACTGCCAGATCTTCAGCCTCCAGGTCTGTGTCCAGACCACCAACAGACTCCTGGGATATGACACATCACTGGCTATCTGATTCTTTTTCCTGAACATGCTAGGAACTGAATAGAGGATCTTCCACTTTCAAAGGAGGCACTTTTCTGCTGAGTAAAGGTCACTCCCCCATCCAGCTAATTTTTGTTTCGAAGGATTAGAAAACCTCTGGGTTGTTCACGCTACATGCCACCAAAGGATTCAAGGGGCCGAAGTATTTTCCCTATGTGGGAAAGGTTTGGGGCTTTTCAGGAAGTGGCACCACAACCAAATTTTATGAAATCACCCTTTCTATATAACACTGGACTTTGCAGGCACCTAGTGTAACTGAATGATGTCAGGTTCAAAGCAGATGAAGGAAAAGATTATGTGTTGCCACAGGATGTGGTAGTAGCTGCTGACGTTAAGTTCCCAAATATGTTACTTCCTAATTCTTTTATCGCTGTTGCAAACTCAGTATTGCTCTTGGAAAATATAAACCTTAAACCAAACCACAAAAACATCTATATCCAGAAATAGTAAACCTCAGAGTAACACAGCTAGAGACAAACAGTAGGGGAGGGCTATTCCCTTCATGTGCTGATACCTGGTTTCCCAGAGGCATCTGGCTAGCCAATACTGACAGCAAAGTATCAGTTCCTTTCATTCGATTAGTTGGGTCAAAACATTTAGTTTTACACACAAAAGGGATCTGTGTCAACTGTCAAATATGGTTTAGCGTTGACCCCTTGCCCTGTTGTAATACATTATCTCTTCAATTCAAGGCATTTGGCAATTTTGGAAGGAGTTTGGCAAGTTCTCCCCGCAGAGTTCGTACCTGAGTCGACCACAGGTTCAACTGCTTGAGTGAAGGCAGCTTGATGAGATGCTCTGCACAGGCACTCGTGACATTGGTGAAGGCCAGGCTGAGGTTCTCCAGGTTGCCGAAGGAACCCGAGCTTAACAATCGGGCCAGGTCTGCGTCCTGAAGAGCGGAAGATTGCACAGACTTACACACAGACTTTTGCAAATGAGGATCAGTACCAGCAGGATGTTTCTAATCCCAACATTTCTGATACATAGTACAGTTCCTGTTTCTTTTGGAGTTAGCTAAATTGTGGCGACAGCACCATTAGTTCCACCACCATGGGAGTGTTTTAATCGGCCATGCACATTAATACACAGAATGAACCAAGGGAACTAGATTTCTTTTAATTAACTTGGATGGGTAAAATTTAATTTTTAATGACAATTGTTGGGTTTTCACAAAGGAGAAAGCAAAGACAGTTCATTCATACTCTGAAACTGTGTGAGCTCCTACGATGGCAGAGAGCCCTGCTGCTGAGAACTAGAAAACTGCACTGAGACAGAGATAACTGATTTGTCAATTTACATGACACATCTCCAGCCAGTCTTCTTTCATATACAGGGTGGTAATTGGTTTCAATTGGAGATTTTTGGGGGGATAAGCCTTAAAGAAAACTTCTGCCTCTTTAATTCCAACCCAAATTCCATTATGTCATAATATTTAACTTGCATATATTGTGATTCCTGCATACTATATATAATTATGTGTAAGTTTAAAAAAAATTACAAAAAATCAGCCCCCAAAAGCTGAGTCAACCTATCTATGGGTCAGTGATGGAAATAGGTGACAAATGATGATGACACTGGCTGGATGAGCTCTGTGCTCCCTGCCATTTTGGGGGCTTGTAGTGGAACAGAGAGGTGGCAGCCATTTTTAATATGGGCTTATTGTGTAAACTTTGTGAGCCTCATGAGGTGAGCAAGTGTTGCCGTTTTAATTTCCCACAATGCACCTTATGCTTTAAAGCATCTCGTGAAATTAAAAGGGCAGTCCCCATTGGTAGTTTCCATTTAAATTTCCCATAGTACTTTGAAGAAATACTACATCAGATGCACTGTGGGATATTAAAAGTTGGGTCCAATCTCCTGTTAGAGGAGACCCAGAGTAGGAGTGGGACCTGTGGCCCCAGGAGGTGATTAAGACCTTGTGCTGACTTCACACACACAGTCTCATTAATCCCCATAACCATTCTTTAAAGCAGAGGTTAAGGAGAAGAGTGAGTCACAAATTCCTAGAGTGAGCACATATGTAGGAGCATCCTTGTTCCCCAATTATAAGTGTATGCACATCTGCCTGATGAGCTGTTATTTTTCTTCTGGTTTTGGTTGGAGAACTTCAGGATCCTAATAAAAATGACCCCGCCGTAGATCCCACAAGACTAAAGTCGCCCATCCCTACTGTAAGGAGGGAAGAAAGTAGCTTGCTTGAGAAAGTAGTTAGCACAGCCGGCAGAAGTTTACAAGCACAGCAATCCACATCCTGTTTTACCAATCAGCCACTTAGTCACCATGCTGCGCTGGAATGGGGCCACAGCTGAATGAAGAATTCATCCATTATCTGGAAACATTGATTACCCAGAAATTTACTACTCTTTGACTCATTTTCCCAATGCATAATATAGTTCCAGCTAAATACAACGTTGATTGTTCTTGGGTAATCGTATGTGGAGACAATAAATGTCTTTCAGCATGCTGATGATACCACTTGAACTACAACAGTCAAAAAGAGGAGGGTAACTCACTGTGGATTTCGATGGCAGTGTTAACCTCGTAGGACCTCCTTTCCTTTGCTATAAAAGAAAACAAAGATTGGTTAAAAGCAGAGGAACCAGAGCGAATGGGAGACCACATGCTTTGCCTGCAGATATCTCCAGTTGACACAACTGCACGGCACCAACACATCTCTGACGCTCCAGGTACAGAGACAGTACACCTCTGATTATTAGATGTTAGGAAATAAAAAAGTTCAGTAAGATCTGCTTATGAATGTCCCCACCTCCTTGCTTACGCATTCAGATGGCTCCTGTCTGTATGAGGATTTTGTGTTTGTAGTCTGTAGACCAAGGATGGGCAACCTGAGGACTGCTAGAAGCAGCTGAACTCCAGTTCCCTTCAGCCTTGGACAATCCAGCCATCAGTGAGGTAGAATAAGATGAGTGGCTTATCAACATATGGAGGGCCAAGGATTCTTCACCCTTGTTACAGACAGATTCATTAAGTCCACGATATCTATCAGTGGCTACTAGTCATGATAGCTGTACATTATTTCCAGGGTCAGAGATAATGTACAAGTTGTTGGGGAACACGTACAGAAGGGTGCTAGCACACTCATTACTTGCTTGTGGTCTTCCTACTGCACTATCTGGCTCACTACTTTGGACACAGGAAGTTGGATTACAAAAAGGCCTTTGATCTCATCTAGGTTCTCTTCTGGGACAGATAATTCTTAAGACACACTTTTCCCCCAAGCAAGGATCAATCATCAATCATCAAGCAAGGATCAATCATCTTCACTGATGCAGCTATATCTTCATGAGTATAACACAGTCCAAATCCACTCTGACTTAGCATTTCACACTTGGGATGTAAATCCTTGCTAAATTTCTTGTCAAAGGAAGCAAAAAACTGTTTCGACAATCTTCCTCCTGCTGTGGGACTTATTCTGTGCAGTGTTTTTTTTCACAGAAAACAGCATTTTCTGCACAAGGAAACACCACTGAAATGCTAAAATGCTGTTTTCTGCACAGAGGAACCAAAATGTGCTTGTGCCCATTTTGTGGAAATCCCACCTGCCCACCTATTGATATGAGAACTATGTGAAATTATAGGTTAGGCATACCCTGTCACAGGGGGGAAGGATTATTGGTTCTTTCTCCTACTGTGAGGTGGAGGTTAATGGCACAAAAGGTATGATTTGCTCAAGAAGAGCTCACACCTCCTCCTTCACAGCAGAGTGGGATGGGTGGGTGGTGAGAGCAGAGCAAATCCCCATGCAGATGTGCCATTGAAACCTCCTCCCTAAGGGTACATTGGAAATTTTAGGGCCTGTCTTCAAAAGTCCATTGTGCCTCAGGGCCTGCTAGAACTTCCTTCAGTCTCTGCTTTTATGCTGCGGTGAAGTTGCAGCCCCAAAGACTCACCAGCTCTTTTAGCTCCCTCTGCCTGTCACAGAGCTGCTCGTACATTTTCTTCCCCACATCCGTGCTCTCGAGGGTTGAGATGATCTGCAGCTGAGTGTCTTTGTTGTCAATGATGTTGTACTCAAGCATCAAGCAAAGAATCTGGCAGGCAGAAAAGAAAATAATTTGATCTGCAGGTCAACTGTCAAAGACGTTTTCACAGCAATGCATTCAAGTGTGCATTTACGTATTCAAATGGAGCCTTGAGCCAAGTTGGAAACTACAAAGTCTTCTCCCAAGATGCTTCTCACAACAGCCCTGTAGTCAATTATGTTAAGCTGAGAGGGGCTAACTAGCTAGTGGCTAACTAGCTCAAAATGGCTGAATTGGCACCCCTCCACGTTTCAGCTGTTTACTGTGAACCCCACTTCTCCCATCTTAGTTGTTCCATTCCAAGGAGTAAGAACCCCACCAGCTTCCTGCCTAGCTGCACCAAACCAAACTTATCATTTCATCATAATCATCATCATCTTCACTGACAAAGTTCAAAAGATATTACTATGTTAGTTTCTAGTCTGTTTCAGTACAAAAAGTGGACCAAAAAGCAGTTTTGTGGCACCCCTAAGATTAACCAGTTCATTTCACCATACGTTTTCCTGCATTACACTCTCATCTTCAGAAGTACAAAGGGGAGGTTGAACTCCATTTGTTTCAGAATCTAGTATGACTTATCTGCATCACGGTAAATGGAATAGATTGTCCTTACCTCCACCATTGTCTGGTTGCCCCTCAAAGCTAGTAGCATGCAGGGCCCTAGTTTGTTTTCAGCCAGCGAAAGCAGGAACTTTTTCGTCTTATAACAAGAGCCCATTAATATATGAACCTGTAAGAGCGGGAGAGAGATCCAGGTTAGAGGGACACACCTAGGAAAAAACAGCAATGTTCCCTTTTAAATGATGCAAGTATAAATTGAAGAGCACATTGCTACTTCCTGAGAAGAAAACTCACGGCAGACGGTGACCAGATAATTCCGTTGAACTCCGCCCCCAAGGAAAAATTAGAACCAGACATTCAGCTCACGTACTCCAATTTCGACAGAACACATCTACTCATAATTAAGTGCCATTAAGTTTAATATGGCTTACCCTCAAGTAACTAGATATAAGGCTATAGCCACAGTCTCTCATCACTCTGTTTAAGTAAACTCCTTTTTTTTGCATAATTAAGAGTGTGCTACCCTGTGCAAACTGATGTTCTGATCCCAATCTGCCCTGTTCCAAATAATCCTGGGAGTGCTGTGAAACTACCAAATGAAACCCAAAAGCCAACAGGAATGCATTGCTGAGGGCCATTCCGCTCTAGTGCTATTATTCCACTTTCAACCTCCTGTGCAATTCTGGGGTTTGTAGTTTCCTGAGGCCAAAGAGCTCTCTGGCTGAGAATACTAAATGCCTCTCCCTAAACTGCAAACCCCAGGATTCCACAGGATGTTGAAAGTGGCATAATAGCACTGTAATAGTTCAGTGTAGAAATGGCCCATGTCTCCTAGACTCTCAAAGGTAAAGTCTCAGTATAGCCAGCATAAGAGAAAGGGCTACGGCTCTCCCTCCCTGAGCCTTTCTCCAGTGCTTCCCGTTCATACTCCACTATCCCTTTCCTCTTCTGTCCCTTCCCCTCCATATGGAAGCCTGTCAGTTGGGATATCAGGGTCAGGGATTCATGCATCCTCCTCCCAAATCCCAGCTTCCAGGCTCACTGCTCTGCTCTTCCTTCCAGTCTCTCCTTCCCTCCTTTCCACCTGCCAGTGGGTGCCTCAGTAGCCAGGCTGACCTTACCTTCCAGCCATGGCTTCCCCTTGCCTGCAGGCTGAGCATATTGGCTCGCCATATCTCTTTGCCACTCATGCCATGCTCCTAGCCCACTTCTTTCTCCCCTTATTTCAGCTGGTGGTCTCTCTTTTGCTGTTTGTCCTTCCTCTTCTCCAGCTCCTGTTTCCTGCCCTCCATTGCTTCTCCCAGCCCTCTCCTCCTCCCAGAAGCTCCATGCCACAACCAGAGCCGGAGGTGCACTGTGGCCAGTGTTTTCTGTGTCTGCCACTGCCCTGCCTCCCTTGGCCCACAAACGGTCTTGTCGCTGTTATTCCTAGCTAGCTGGTAAGTCCCAAGCTGCTGCCCACTCTAAACTTACCACCACAACAGTTAGAACATAAATTAGATAAATAAACAAATGGTGGCCACGTACCATACTGGCAAACAGCTCTCCATCATCATCACATGCCACCCCACCAGGACTGTACAGCTGGAACCAACCGTCCTTGCCAGCACGCACGCTCAGCAGACATGAATGGACCTACGAAGCAAAACAGAAACAAGGAAAAATGAGCACCATATCAACAGACTGTGGACAGTGGGTGGGTGGCAAATTGGGGGAGATCCTCTGGGAGACCTGTGACAAATGACAAAGGATTTTTTGACTCCCAACTGTTCAACAACAGCAGTAATTTCCCTCCCTACAAAATGAGGTTTCCAAGTAATTAACTCTCGCTTCTTGCAGTGGTTTGTGTTTCAGTGAGATCAACAACAATTTGTGGATCTCCAGGATAGATTCTGTAGTTACTCATTCAAGAATGTGTCCTCATAAATATCAGGGACTCGGCCCTGGCATGAAGGTATAGCTCTGTTTGCCTACAGAAGATAGCAATTGCCAGGTGATTTACTGTGTATCAGCATTAGGGTACTTTGTAATGGTAATAGAACTATGTGTAACAATGCATTGTATATCAAAGGAAAGAATCATTGCTTCTCATTCCAGTGGATGGGGATCAAAGAGGGTAGTTTAGGAGATACACACCCCAAGGTGTTTAGAAGGAAAGGACTGGGACAGAGCAACACTGGAGATGTATTTGGAAACAACTTAGGGGTTGATAAGGAAACTTGAGAAAGTTTGTAATTGGTAAGATCAAAGTATTGGAACAAACAAGGTCCCCTGAGAAGTGCTGGGAGTTTGGGAAAGGGAAAGACCCCTGAGAATCCACCGATAGTAATTGTGTGCGCATAAAAGTGTGTATCAATACATAACCAAGTGTATATTGTAGAATATCAGCTTTAGCAACCATTATAACGCTATGCCTCATATATCTCAAAAATGCCTCATATATGTCAAAAATTCTGTTTCCTTGAGAGTAAAAGTGTAGTCAGTACATGACAATAACAGATCCTGAACTTGTCTGACTTCAGGCACTAAGCAGAATCAGACCTGGTTAGTACTTGGATGGGATACCACCAAGATCTCCAGGTAGAACTAGGAAAGAATCCGACCTCAAATCCAGGAGAGCTACTGACAGTCAAAATTAAAACATTGGGCTAGAAGGAATGATGGGCTGACTAAGGGCCTTTCCGCACTACACTGCTATAGTGCTATTGTTCCACTTTCAGCATCTTGTGGAATTCTGGGGTTTGTAGTTTACTGAAGCCAAAGAGCTCTCTGGCTGAGGATTTTAAATGTCTCCCTAAACTGCAAACCACAGGATTCCACAGGATGTTGAAAGTGGAATAATAGCACTATAACAGTGTAGTGCAGAAAGGCCCTTAGTGTAAGGCAAGTACACTTAAAAACCACTGAAGATAAGACAGTCTCATGTCCCCCTGTGTGGGGCTAAGGAAGTAAGATCATACAGAAGCTGAGTGTGCTTTGGAACTCAAAGCTACATAAAAGCCAAAACATGCCTGCCCCTTTGATTGCTATGCTGCAAAGAGACTTACTTCTTGTCTTGGATCTTCCGCGAATCTTTGAATGACGTACTTCAGCTCCCTTGAAAGGGCAAAAAGATAAAACAGAATAAAATAACCAGAAAGACGACTGGCTGTCCTGCTTGCTTCCAAAACTTACACAGCTGTCGCATTTCGTTTTAGTTACACTTTAAGTGATGGATACCTCTCTTCTGGAGAGGTTACAAGGAAACGAGTGGAGAGAACATTTCACAGGAAGGAATGATGAGATCTTTCGAGCTGCCAAGATAGTGCTTATGGACTAGGAAGGGACTTTATAGCTGAGGCAATTCATCTTGCACATTCTAGCATGGGAAAATAATCCCAGTTCTTCTCCCTGCAAGATCTTAACCGTTTCATTCCTTCCTGACTCATTTCCAGTGCTTACTGTTTCTTCCTACCCAAAGAGAAGACATACCATTTTTCTCATAACCAGTGCACAACGATCACACTGTACAAACTTCTGCTGGGATTATACTACTTAAGATATGCGGGGGGGGGGAATTGCTGAATGTTCGAATGCCAGAGGGTGAGATGCTTCAGCTAAAAGGCTAGGCTAGAAAAACATCTTTCTTTGACCCAAATACAGGGAAGTGTCTTGCTTTATCTGGTGGAGCATGCAGTCTTACATTTTTGTAGTCCTTCCAAGCTCCAGCTGAAAGTGACATGGCTGTAGGTTTATTAGGTACTTGCAGGTAATCTCTACTGTGGCACCATTAATTGGGAGAAAAAGGGTTTGAGCTGGTTGTGGGATCCATGACTCTGGACACTGGAGCCCCGTACAGTGATTAATAATTCCAAATAGATTCATCAGTTAATTATTAAAACCAGGGCCAAGATCCTGCATTGTCAGACGCAACCATGATGACGGAGCTCAACTGTCAGTTATGTCTGACTATGGCATCCCACCAAAACCTACCTTTTCAGCTTAGCACCACCCCAACAGAAGGGCTCTCAAGGCACTGCCAATTGGAACAATAGGAAATGATGTCTATAGCACTCTCTCAGCTGCAGGGTACATTGAGAACAGGTAGCTGGAGAGACCCCCTTGGAGTCCGGCTGCAACTGCTTGTCTCAGTGTGCCTTGTGGCTGGGAGAGTGTGGCAGATGCCATTTCCCAGTCCTCCAATCTGCAGCACCTGAGAAACCCTTTGGCTAGAAAGTTATCAGGCTGATAAGGTGGGCTTTTGTGGCCACATTCAGCCATTAACGGCCATCAACATGATTTCCCCAAAAGTTATGAGATCTTAAGTCTGCCTGAACAGTCTTCAAGGGCAGCCCTGGGGGACAGCATTACAGTAGTATAATTAGGATATCATTAAAACATAAATGATTAGAATAACTTGCCATTGTGGCAGAAGGCTCAATGGGTAAGTACTTCCATGGTGAGTGGGACTGTACTGTCGGACCCCAATGTTAACTTCCTGAAGTGCAAGAGGATTTCTGAAGAACATTTGAGATTTGTATTGAGACTCATTTGAGCAGTGTGTGTGTGTGTGTGTGTGTGAGCGCATGAATATGCACTTTTAATACCACAACATTCAAACCTTAGTGCTGAAAGACAGGGGAACATAAATAGAGTAACCTCAGCTATGTTTGGCTAATTTATCTCACCACAGGAAATTGTTTTAAGCAAGCAGGTACTTACTTTGTGAACTTCTCATGTGCAAGAGCCCTGAAATAAAAGAAATACAATTATGAATGATTTCCCTTCTTTTCCTTCAAGCAGCTTTTTCCTACAATAATTGTGAGTACATGGGTTTAAGAAGCATCGAGAAATGACTTGGGATCTACATTGTCTGAATGTTGCGTACAATAATGCATGGAGCATTTGGGAAACTGAAGATGAAGCGGGAGATTATTAATAATGCAAGATAGCCTTCTCCAATCTGGTGCCCAGCAGATGTGTTGTATTACAGCTCCTAGAATTCTTAGCTATTTTGGCCAAACTGAAGGGTACCAGGTTGGAGAACGGTAATGTAGAAGAACTGTGAAGCAAAATTGATCTGACAAACAAGACTGGAAAAAGCAATACCTAGCAAGAGGAACTTCATTTTTGGAATTGTACTTCACATGTGGGTTATAAGGCACTTATCTGTTGAATTTTGCATTCCTCTGAATTTTGCAATGCACTTCTCTACTTAAAATATGTTGAAAAATGTAAGATCTGGAGGTCCTAGGCTACTGCTAAGTGAAGAAGGTGGCCGATCTATGATTTATTAGAGCTGCCAAAACTTTTAGGATGTAATGCCAGGTACTCATGTTTTAATCTTGTCTCATTTATAAAACTGTACTACAAACCATCTTGGGCAGTGGAGGAGGACTTCTTCTTCTTTTTAAATATGAAAGACAAGGGTGGGCAACTTCTGAGAATGTGGGGACCAATTCTGTCTTCTGTCAGATCTTAGCTGCTCACTTCATTTTTCTAAAAAAGAACTTTTAAGGCCTGGAACAGGTCCAGGAAAGGCAAAATATGCTTAAGTGGCAAATAATGTCCCTCAGATGTTTTTAGGGGGAGATGATTTGAAATTGGGGAGCAAGAGAAATTGGAGGTTCGTCCTGGGGTGCTTTGCCCACCTGTCTAAGAGTGGCCTTTGTATATTGCCTTTCCAGGCCAAAGGCCACTCTTAGATAGGTGGGCAAAGCACCCAGGATACTGAGAAAAAAAGAAAGAAAAAGAAAGAAGTCAAAGCAGAAACTGATCTGCAGGGAAATGCTGTAATCAAAGAACCTAATGGAAACTTTTACGAGACAGTGACACAAACCGCACATTTGTAAACAAGATTTTCTGCTCTGTCCAAGTCCCAGGTGTGTTCATTAATTGCACTGCAATTAAGGCACGGTCACATCTAATTAGCATAGTGCATTAGTCAAGCAATTAATGGTCACTCTCACAGAGCTGCCTTGCATCATGACACTGATCTGCAATCCATTCCAGGGTCTTTTGGTAGAAAAAGCAACTCGGGTAAAATGATGGCAGGGACTTCCAAACACCCTCGGCCTTTCTGAAAGAGCAGCCTTCTAAGGTGCGAAGCCACTGGGGGACATAATAAACTGGCAAATTGGACAATTACAGGCTGGTAATATTTGCCCCTCTGAGATCTGCTTTTCATAAACACTGGTATCATTAATGGGTTTCAGAGGGAGGCCATGAGCAACTCCTGAGCCACGTCCAAACACTGCTTACAGAACAGTGTATATTTTTGTTGTTTTTTCTGTGGGGTGCCCTTGCCCGATTATACTTTCAGGCAAAATCACTTGCATGTTGCTTGATTCTATGAGACAATCAATCCTGTTCACCTCTTGCTTTCTGGAGCATAATCTCAACCCAGTCAGGAACTCAGCACATAGGATCTGTCTCCTCAACTGAGAGGCAAAAGTAGTCAAGGAACCAGGCTTTCCCGGACTTAGGGTGAAGGTATAATAAACAGAGAACTCAGGACGTGTTCCTCCACTGCACTGCAAGGCTATCTTCAAACCTCAAGGACCAGAAATACCAGCTAACTGAACATCTGAAGTCCTTCCCTCCTGGCCTTCTCCACTGCTCGCTGATGGCCTTCTCCACTGCCCACTGAGGTTGTCTCTTGTTATCATCTATGGCTGTTCCCTTCCAGCCCCATTCTGAGGAAAGCAAATAAAGCACCTCACAGACAGAGGCAGAAGCAGAAATATGTGGCAGGGCCAGTACGGAGACGCCTCAGATGACATGTGATTTGCTGCTGTGTCTGATAGTTGAAGTTTAAAAGGAGAATAGAGTGCATCTGAAGGACCTTTTCTTCTTTTACTCCTTCTCCTCCTTCAACATTTTGCAGTCAAGACAGCCTTGTCCAGTCCTCTTTACAACAAGTGCTCCTGCTAAAGTGTTCCCTTCCAGCTAGGGATGGGCAACTTTGGCTGTCCCACACTGCACTGCCTTAGTCAGCATAGCTCATGGGAGGTGCAGTCCAGCAACGCCTGGAGAGCTACACATGCCTCACTCCTGCTTTAAGCTCAGTGCCTCTGTCTTGAACATTTTTTGCCTTCCCCCCCTTCTTCTGATTTTGAAAGAAAAATCCCTGCCCTGTGCTACAGGAAGATTTTTTTGGAGCCTTCCAGCCAACGTTCTCAGCCTCACAAGATCTGTGGGAGTTTCATCTAAAATTCTGCAGGAGAAAGAGACAGTTCTGCAAGAGAAACTCTGCAGGACAATTCTGCAGGAGAAAGAGATTTCCACCCTCAAACACACACGCGCACACGCGCACACATATACAGATCTTGCTTAAAAAGCTGCTAGTTGATATGAACTTACTCTTTGGGGAATGGGATGGGTTGAAGCAAACTGGCAAGAGCTGGTCTCCAGTCATCATAGTCTGATCTGTAATGAGAAAAGTGCTGTTATAGCCTGGGCATTACAGACAACTCACCTGCTGAGACACCGAGAATAATCTTGTTGTTTAATCACTCATTCATTTATCAAGTAGGCACAGACCCCTTGTATGATGAGTGTAAACAAGTTCTAGCTATGCCATGTCTCCGGGACTGTCCTATCATTAGGCAGCATGAGGTGGCTGCCTCAGGCAGCAATCTCGGGATGTTACAAAATGGCAGCGGAATGTCATTTATTTAAGTTTTGTTGGTTGTTTTACTGTCAGGTGCGGAGAGAATCGTGTGTGGCATTTGGGGTAAGGCGGCCCTTGACTTCTGTAAGAGGAGCTGCTATTTGGTACTCTGCCTCAGGCAGCAAAATGTTGTGGACGCTGACTGGCCGAAGACATCTGTGGGCCAGACCACAGGGAATCCTGAAGGTCAGGCTAGACCTGTGGGCCAGGAATTCTATTGTCTTGTGGAAGAATTTTCTTATCCTGGTCAGGCTTCTATTTCCCATGCTGAAATGATTTCACCAACTCTTTGAACATTATCTTTCTGCTTTTATCTGCTAAGTTATCTGTTTTCTGATTTCTCTGTTTTACTTTGCTCTCGGACTGCTGTTGTTTGTTTGTAGATATGATGCAAGCTGCCCCCTTTTTTTAAAATGGAAAAGCAGACTACAATTCCTCACCAGATCCCAAATAACAGCAAACAGTACCTAAGGAAAGGCCTATATGGCTCAGCAGCAGAGCACCGACTTTATACGCAAGGAGTCAACAAAGCTTCAATCCTTGGCATATCCAATAAAGAAAATCACTGGCATGGGAATGACTTCTTCCCAAGACCCTGGAGAGAGGATGCCAGTCAGAGCATACCATCAGTGGGAGCCCTTCAGATGCCGTTAGACTGCCAATGTGAAGGATGAGGGGAGCTGCAGTCCAACAACCTCTGGAGGATCACACACTCTCCACCTCAGCAGAAGCCAGGATTTTGCAAGCGCAGCATTTTTCTGGACTACAGCTTGCAGAATCTCTCAGCCAGCATGGACAGGGATTTGGAGAGCTATAGTCCAAAAAAGGAACATTCCCAAGCTCTGGAAATGATGGACAAACAGACCTGGCCTAAACCCTGGTGTGTAAACCCCACATTTGTAGGGCAAATGCTAGAACAATATTCCAGGACTGGTACCTCTTATTTCAGAAACAAAGCTTGATTCACCACTTATACAGGAGGAAACCTGTACAAATGGTAGAAACAATCAGGAGTGCATCTCCAAGTGCAGATTGGTATCTGGGATTGGCTACAGGGAGTACACAACTCCCTTGTTCCAATAGCCCCACTGGCTGCTGGTCTCTTTCTGGCTACAATTCAAAGTGCTGTGTTTGACTTATAAAGCCCTATATGGCTTGGGCTCAGGTTATTTGAAGGTTCGTATCT
Organism: Ctenosaura bakeri; assembly: GCA_948474755.1. Lineage (NCBI taxonomy): Eukaryota > Metazoa > Chordata > Lepidosauria > Squamata > Iguanidae > Ctenosaura > Ctenosaura bakeri. Next base: position 73,753 of record CAOLHI010004377.1, on the reverse strand, counting down.
CCCTTTGTGAGCTCATTAGAACCTTAAGATCATCTGGAGAAACCCTTCCCTCTGTCTGCTCAACCTCTCAGGTTTGTTTGCTGGGAACAAGGAAGACAGGGCCTTCTCAGTAGCAGCTCCCAGACTTTGGAATTTGGTCCCTAGAGAGGCCAAGGTGGCCCCATCCTTACTCTCCTTCCCACAGCAGTTTAAAACATTTTTGTGCTGCCAGGCTTTTATAAATTGATAGCTTTGACCCTTCTAATGCTGCACGGCTCTGTTTTTTAAGACCTATATTATTTTTAATGTATTTCTAATGTATTTAATGTTCAATGTTTTTAACTCTATATACTCTTCAATTTTCTAAAAACTTTGTATTTATACTTTTATGTATATTTTGACTTGTACTGTTTTAATGTTAGCCATCTTGAGTCCCATGATCAGGAGAAAGGCAGGATGCAAATATGTAAAATAAAATAAAAAATAATCTACTCCTCGAATGCATTTCAATTTCCGTTTCCAATTCAGTTGGCTAAGGCTACTAAGCAGAGACTTCTCTTTAAAAAAAAACACCCACCCCCCAAAAATGAACAGCAACTGTGCAATCATATCCATGGGGTTCATGGAAAGCTTGTGAATGGCATAGTGGCAGGCTGCTAAAGATGCAAAGGTTCCCCAAATAACTGTATAAGCTCTCCTTCCCTGCCTGAAATGTGTACCATGTTGGCCTGTGACAAACACAGTCAATCTGAGCCAAATGCAGACTTCTCTTGTTTTTCTTCTTTGCCAGAGGTCCATGGCTGCCTTTGCTCTTGGGCACTACTGGTGGCCTTTTCCCCCTTTCCCAGTGTCATCTTTCAGTACAAAAGGAAAAAGCCGCCCAGCTGGTCACGTAGAACCAAAGCAATTGCAAAGATGTTATCAGCAGCCAGGGGCAACCCTGATAAACAAGGCATCGGAGAATGTGCCGGGGGTATTCAGGGCACGGGGCTGACCTATTGAGGAATGCAGAGGGGTAGAGGCAAGCTGGAAGAGAACCTCAAGCGGCCAAGCCCTCTACTTCGGTCTCCTTCTCTACTAAAGAAATCAGCCCGCAGCAGTGATAACAACCTTTTTTTTGGTTCCCTAATAATTGGCCAATTTATTTCTTTATTGCTTTGGGGCATTATTGCTCCCCAAAACAGTACCCAATTAAACACTTACATAACAGCCAATTTGTTACAATCGACATTAAAAGCAAAAACAACGAGAGCAGCAACAACAACAACAACAACAAATAATGCTGAGCCAAATCAATATAAATCTGTCAATGAAACAGAGTGAAAAGTAGCCAAAGGAAGAATATTAGGAAGGGCTCTCTTCCAAAAGTTGAACAAGGAAAAAAGGGTTCTATTCATTTGCAAAAGTAGCATTGGAGAGGGAAATCAGCAAATAGCCTATCAATGTGCTCTCAATAAAAAAGATTCTGCTTTTTTTATGTGTATGGAAGCCAACCTTGTTTCCAAACAGATTAAAGCATGAAGGAGGACCTCATTGTCCAGTCTTAAACTTCAGGAACACGCATAAGAAGAGAGGGATATTGTCACCAAGTTAGCCTGGTAACAGATTTCAGTTGTTGAAGAAACTGAGAGGGAAAAACATATTTGTGTGTCTGTGTGTGTATAGTTCTTGCTCAGTTTCTTAACTGAAACAGAGATGAGACTGAAAAGCAGTTCTATTTTCATCTCATCAGGCACTTTAGCATGGGGTAAGGCAAGGAATGCCAATTCCCATGAAGCCGGGGCCACTTTCTAGATTCTTCAAGTGTTTGAGGGCCCCACTTTTAAAAAAAACCCTGTAATTATGATAGGCTGAGATCCCACATCAAACATACAGCCACGATGTTGTAGCTGTGCTGCAACTCTCCATCCAACCCCCAAAACTCCCCTCAAAAGCCAGCCATTCACCGAGAGTGAGAGAAGTCTGCTCTCTTGGCAACCAGGATGCTGCAGTATGACGCAAACAGCCCCCTGCTAGTAGTGAGTGAGGCTGCAATGGAGAGTTTGAACAGGTCCTTCCAGGGGTCCCTGCTTCTCCCGCTCACAACCTCACTTGCTGGGGTTGTCAGTAGGACAATTGATGGCCATTTCTGCACTACACCATCATAGTGCTATTATTTCACTTTCAACATGCTGTGGAATTCTGGGGTTTGTAGTTTACTGAGGTCAAAGGGCTCTCTGGCTGAGAATTCTAAATCCTCCTCCCTAAATTGCAAATCCCAGGATTCCACAGGATGTTGAAAGTGGAATAAGAGCACTATAGCAGTGTAGGGTAGAAATGGCATTTGTTGCTCAGGACAGCTGACTGGTTTTTAAGGTGGGTTTTGGGGTCATTTGCTATCATGGCAATGTTATCAATCCTCACAAATGGGTAAGGTCCTAAGTCTAACATATGATGTTGTTACTGACTAACAGGATGCTAGCAATGATTTTTTAAAACTTCTTGTAATCAGCAGTGAATCTAACAAGTTTAATCAGAGGTGCAGATTTTTGTCAGTTTGACTAATCTATAACAAACACAGCAGTAAAATTATCTGGCCCCAGAATTTTCTCTTTTTTCTACTGCCAATTGGTTGCCTTTTAAAAACTGGCTAATCCTTGTTTGTGAGGAAAGCCTCTTTCCTGCACCCCTCCCTCCCCTCTTGGGGAAATTGCTTTTCAACTACCAGAAGCACAGAATTTTCTCTTCGCTCTCATCTTAGTGGTAGCAGCTGAATAATTCTACAATCTGGCCACGTCCTCCAGGGCTCTATAGTAATTGAATGTAGGGCCCTGAAGGACTTGGCATGATTTCCCTCCATTCCAGGAATTGAGAATAAAACTTACGAAGTCCCCTCCTCTTATCCTTTCTTGCTATTTTTGGCCTGTGTTTGAGCTGATTTATCAAAAAGAAAGAAAAGAAGTCTGGAGTACTGAGGAGGATTGGCACAATGCCACGATGGGTCTTTTCATGGGTAATTTTTGCCCCCTGCCACAAAAAAGGGTGGGGAGGGGGTCGGGGGAATTGGAGGCCACAGAAAAATTGCAGAGGACTACATATAGCCTGCTGGAGATTACGTGCAAAACATGTGCTCTGCCACTGAGTTAGGATCCCTCTCCTATACATGTTATCAGAGTGGACGGAAGAGGGTTAAAATCAATATAAGATCAGCATACGAAGTGCAGAGACTTGTGCTGAATTAGCTCCTATGAGCTTTACTCTATCCTGAAATATTTGCACTGATGGCTTTTGTGATATACCTACAGGTAGCCCCCTCCATTTCCATCTTTTTGCCAGTCGCTTTTGAGCTGGAACACCCCTGGAACAAACTCTGCTAGATAATCCCCATATGGAAGAAGCAAAGGGGTGACTAGCAACGAAGGAACAGCCCAGAACTCCAGGCAACATCCTGTCTCGTAAACTATGCTCGAGGGTAAACGTACAAACAAAAAATTGGCCATTTCCATCAGTTAGATGCTATTTTTGGAGCTCCACAGGCTGGCCAGATGCCTGTTGCAGACATTAACAGCAGTATTTGATTTATTGCACTGCTATTTGCACATCTCCCTAGATGCCTACAGATGTTGAAGAGAAGAAGGCTGGCTGAAAGCCATCTCAACCCCCCACTCCCCTGTGGTTTCAGGAGGTCCTGCTACGAAAGGCATGGAAACAGCTACTCACAGCATCTTAAGTATTTCCACATAGCAGCCAAGGATACGATCCGCCTGGGCGCTGAGTTCAATGCTCATGGTGCTGCAGGTGGGGCTGACCATCAAGCAGTCTATCAGGTTGGGCTCGCTGTCATTGCCCACGTTGGCCGTCATCTTCTGGTTGGCCGTGTTGTTGCGCTCAACCTCCACGTGGATCTCGTTTGATGTGACGATGACGGACTTGAGGCGAGACTCATTCAACGTGGCCTCTTGGGACACCAGGTCAGGACTCGTGTGAAGGAGCCGGAGGGGCAGATTTGGCTTGCGGTCACACGGCTGCTGGCAGCCATTCCGAATTTCCTTCAGACTGGGAGAATTGTCCCGGCTGCATTTTTAAAGAAGAACAACTGCAACAATTATATCAGTAAAAACAGCAGCAGTAACAGTAGGAGAACTGTACTAGGCAGTCATAGCAGAAATACTGGGGAACAGTAGTTGTGTTGAAATAAAACCTTGGGCCATTTCTGCACTACCCTGCTATAGTGCTATGATTCCACTTTCAACCTCCTATGGAATCCTGGGGTTTGCAGTTTAGGGAGGGGCATTTAGCATTCTCAGCCAGATTGCTCTTTGGCCTCAGGAAACTACAAACCCCAGGATTCCACAGGCTCTTGAAAGTGGAATCATAGCACTATAACCACTATAGTTGCCTGTTTATACTTAAGGAAAACAAACACCTCCTAAAAGTATTTGTAGTACCGGCCCCATTTTGTGACAGCCTATGAATTTGGCGAGAAGGGGAAAGAATGCAGCTCATCCTTCCAAAAGACAAATAAATCTGTTACAAATAACACAAAGGAAACAAAACAAAATTCATCCTCCAGTTAAGAAATGTACACTGGACATGGGTAAGCAAGCAGTTTTTCTGGAAAGCCAGTTTCAGGAAAGGTCTGAATAGGGATGAGAGACACACAGGCCAAATGGGGCCCACAGGGAGGCAGTCTCAGTTGGCCTGAGAGCTTATTTTTGTAATTACTTTTGGTAGTACCCCATGCACATCTATTTTTTGGTTCTAAGCTGGGGTGTTCCACTCAGTTCTGATCTTTGCATGCTTGTTTATCTGGTATTTATATTGGCTATATACGTCATTTTCTTTATTAATTGCTACTTTTTTGGTGTTTTGTCTGTGTATGTGTGATGGCCCTTTTTTGGTTTGTGTATCTGTTGTTGAAACCCCTCCCCTCTGTATCTGTTGTTGCAAACTCCTTCTACAGCAAGGGTGAAGGAAATGCAACCTTCAGGCCACCTGTAGACCATGAATCTCACTTTTGTGGCCCCTAAGCCTTCTCAGAAACCTCCAACACTCTGACCCCCAAGAAAAGAAAAGAAAATCAGATCCATTTTCAGGCAATTTTTCACCTCAAATGACTGCAAACCAGCTCCAACCATGTGCATCAGTTTCATTTAAACCTTCCTACAGCTCCCCAGTTTCACTTAAACCCTCCCTCCAAAATGCAAGAAATATGGCCAAAATTGGTCCAAAAAAGCAATACAAATGGTGGCCAGAATGAACATTGTGCCATTGCTGGTGTGCCCAGGAAATGAGGTCCAGCTGACGGGGAAGGCACAGGAGTGAAAACTGCCCTCTGGTGTAATTGCCCAGCTCCGTTCTATCGATATCTCAGGCCAGTGGCTGGACATGAAAGGTAAGGGGCCATCTGGAGCCCAGGAAGCTGCTTATGGAAAGAAGTCCAGGTTGATAGTGAGGGAAAATACTGTATGGAACTGAGCTCATCCACCGCTATGCTTCCAGTTCATTTATCTGCCAGCAGATCCCAGGGCAATAGCCAGTGTTCCATACACACACCTGTCCTGCCTCTGATCAAGGTGATACAACACCCTGTTTGCCTGGGGGGTAGATTTGCCTCTGCGGCTTATTTGGGGAAACAGAGATCTGTCTCATACAGAAACGATCCATCATTCCATCTAACACAGACTGCAGTACACAAAACTCTGTCCTCCAAGACCTGGCTGCACCCTCCCCAACATCTGTCTTATTATGCCCAGTTTCTCCCATGTATATTCCTAAATGGAAGCTGGGTCATTTAAACATACAAGTACCTTTTCACACCTGATGCACTGATGTGAATCAAAAACCAAACCAAGAGCAAAAAAGACTCCAGAGGGAAAGAGAAGGCCATCAGTTCAGAAACACAATAACTAACCTGTTGATGAACTCTTCATAGCAAGAATAAATGGCTGCTAAACAGACAGCAACGAGATTTGGAAGGACTCTGGGATGGGGGCACTGTCCAGTAGGGCCGTGCATGCTGGAACAACAACACAATCATCAGTGGATGAGGGGAAAAACACAACAAAACACTGTTGCAGTAAAGAAGACAAAGGCAATGTCTACGGTAGCCTTCCTCTTGGCTGTGCTAACTGGGAGCGATGGGAATTGTAGCCCAATATAGCTAGAGGGTTCCAGACTGGCTAAGGTTGGCACATGGGAACAAGACACAGCACAGGACCTACATTTTGGGAAAGGGCCGTTAAACAAGAAAGCTTTGTGCAGCTTCTGCAGCTATGTGGAAATGGCCCTTCTGTGTTTTACCAGATCTTAAAACTGTCTGCTGGCCAGGGCTGCTTCTGATGGTAAAAAGGTGGCCGAGAATGCAGAAGGGAGAATTAAAGGGTTAACATTGTCAAAGAGTGGCACGCAGTTGGGACAGACAAGCACTGACCTGTGAATAAACTTCTTCACCACTTCCATGCCAGCATTCAGTTCGTTCAAGGCCAGAATATACTCCTGAGTAAAGAGGCGCAACCGAGGGCACTTCCCAAAATCCTGTCCAAAATAGAAGGGAGGACAAATCAAAGTATGGATGCCAGGCTCTAGGCAGACACAGACACAGGACAAAGTTACAGAACGCAGACATGTTAGCTAGCTGCCTTGACTCTCATTATTGGGAGAAAGGCAGGATATAAATGAGCTCTATTTTAAGCTTCCAGTGGGCAGCCAAAAACAGTGTTGTTTCACATGGCCTTTGATGTTTGAAAGTGCTCTGTTTTAATCATTTGTTTTAAAATAATCTATATGCATTGTTTTTAGACTGTTTTTAAGGGTAGCTTAATGTCTTTTAAAAGTGTTTTTTAAAAATCTTTGTACTGATTTAAATTCTTTTATATGTTGTGCATCATGGAAATCATGCCCTGTGAGGAATGGTGTAAGTTGCTAGGTATGTTTAGCCTAGAGAAGAGAAGGTTAAGAGGTGACATGATAGCCAAGTTTAAATATTTGAAGGGCTATCTGATGGAGCAAGCCTGTTTTCTGCTGCTCCAGAAACCAGGATATGGATCAATGGCTTCAAACTTCAGGAAAAGAGATTCTACCTAAACATTAGGAAGAAATTCCTGACAGTAAGAGCAGTTTGACAGTGGAATGCGCTGCCTGGAAGTGTGATGGAATCTCCTTCTTTGGAGGTTTTTAAACAGAGGCTGGATGGCCATCTGTCAGGAATGCTTTGACTGTGTATTTCTGCACAGCAGAAGGGGGTTGGACTTGATGGCCCTTGTGATCTCTTCCAGCTTTCTGATTCTATGATCACCTTGGGAGCTCTTGTGGGCTGGTAGGTAATCAATCAATCAATCAATCAATCAATCAATCAATCAATGGCAAAGTAATTGTTGATACGTTTAAGCAGCTTGCCCAGGTAGCTTTGAGAGGTGGCTGGAACACCAAGGGTCCACTCACATGCTGGGAGAGCAATGCGTCCTGGTACAAACTGATTTCCTTGCAGCCCCCTCCTGGCAAAATCTGTGGTCTCCCTTCCTCATGAAATTCTATCATCTCCTATCACGCACAAATCCTGCTCATAAGCCTGTGACTTTGACTGTGAGCAGAAGAGCATGAGACCACAAAAGAAACAGAGGTATTCCGTCTGATTTATGCCTCCACTTACAACTCCATTAGATCAACAAATGTTCCTATGGTATCTTGTGTGGCAGCTGCCCAATCCCACTGCAGCTAATAAGGCACAGTGAGTTCACAGACTTCAATCATTGTCACAATATTGAGCCTGACAAATAGCTGCAAAGAAAAAAACCCTGCCACCCCAGAGAGTGAATCCAGATTCTCATCACCTCGCCAAGGCATCTGATTCACACTTTTAGGAAAGCACAATCTTCCACTGCCCCCACTAACCTCCCAACCCACCTCCTTGCCAATTCTCTTTCCAAAATTTGAAATTGCCTTTAGCTAACCAGGATGTGAAAACAATTGTTTTCCTCTATTGTCACCAGTGGAGAAATACATGAAGGAAAATAGCGTTTGGACAAGTTACTTCTTAGGACTGCCTCTCTCAGGATCCTCTAGCTCATGGACAATTTCGGGAGCTGTGGCCCAAATGTAATTTGTCCAAGCGCTGGATGAAATAAGTATCACAAACTTGAGATGCCTCAAACAAAGAAATAAACAGCCTGCAATGTATTTCAACTATTGGCACTGTTAAAGGATGTTTACCTTTTATTCTTAACTCTTACATTAGGATAAAGAGGTTGCATTGTAAAATAAAAGTTTGTGGTGGTGGTAGCTTAAACCAAAAGAGACCCTAAAGGAGATGCTATGCATTTAATTTAGTGCGCATTTTACTCCAAGAGTAGGACTGCAGTCAATTTCCCATTGGCAGCACGAACTCAATGTATTCCAAGGTCCTACAAAAGTCTGCAAGTGGACTCACAGGCCAGGTTATGTGCGATTTTTAACACACCCTGCAGCTCTGATAGCAGTTATTTGGAGAAGAGCAAGTAAGTACCCAACTAAAGAAATCTGAGTCAAGTAACGATTTGGGGGTTTGCTGATAAATCACATCACTTTTTCTTTCTTTCAGGTGGGACCCTAGTTGGGAATGGCTAATCAATGCATGGTGTAGGGGAGACCAGGCTTCAATTCTCCGCTCAGGCTTGGAAACCCACTGGATAAGTTTGGGTGCATCACTCATCATCAATCCCAGAAAATGCCGTGATAGGTTAGGGTCACCAAAAGTTGGAAATTACTTGAAGATCCATAACAACGACAACAAACAATGACCAGAGAACAGTCAAAAACAAGTCATTCACCCTTTTGGACTCAATTCTTATATTTGATGCTTCAGTTTATCTCCTTATGCAGATGTTCATGCAGATGCATGGCTTTTCAGTTTGTGCTAAGAATTGGAAATAAGCGCATCTGCCTTTAGCTGCAAGACAAATCGCACACTGTGTCACGAGGGCTTCCCCACCTAGATATGGTGAGGGCGCTAGTTGAATTTTATGTGCCAAATCTTACTTTGGGCAGGAGATGCAAGATCCAAAAACAACACTTCTAAATTTTTTTACTGAATTTGGAAGAACATCAAGCAAAAACAATCAAATGTCTAGTGTTGCTGATCACATCTCTTTTTGTAAAAGCTTGCATTTTTTAAAATGGAGAAACTTCTGCTCATTAACTTTCATGGAGATGCACCTTTTTAGATGAGCAAAATGTTTTCAACCAATTAATCAACATTTCAGTCAAACTATTTCCAGTTTTATTTCACTGCAACCTTAATATGTTAATAATTAGTGCCTGACATTCTGTCCCTTTGTCAGATCACAAGCAGCCATAGCAGAGACAGATTACTGAGAAGTGGCTATTGGGTTAAAGAGAAAAACTATCATAACACAATATTGCAATATTGTAAAACATGTTGGAATATATAGCTATATTTTTAAAAAATCAATGATATTTTAAATGTTTTAAATAATAAATAAAGCAAAATGAGATGATGAATAAGAGCAAACAGGATGGAGGATAGCAAGAGTGAGAAAAATCACACAGTTGATGGGATACTGGAAAGTACCATGTGGGCAAGATTATTAATAGAAGTTCTGGGAGATGAGGTAGACGTCGAGGAATGAATTTGGTCAGCCAGAGGGACGTAGAGGAATGGAGATCCCCTGCATCTGCGTATCATTCAAATTACAAAGATCTGGGAACCAAACCTTATCAGGAACAAACAAGGGGGTCGGGTATGTTTAGTTTGGAGAAAACAGCGAGATGACATGATAGTCTGAAGGGATGTAATATAGAGGACAGAGCAAGCTTGTTTTCTGCTGCTCCATAGACTTGAAAAAGAACCAATGGTTTCAAATTGCAGGAAAAGAAATTCCACCCAAACATCTTGATTGTAAGAGTTGTTTGACAGTGAAATAGTCTGCCTTGGAGACAGGCTGCCCTTTGGAGATCTTTAAAGAGAGACTGGATTGAGATCTTTCAGGGGGGCTTTAGTGATATGTTCCTGCATAGCAGCAGGTTGGACCAGAGGGTTCCAGCAATCCCTTCCAACTCTATGATTCCCTCCACCCCCAGCCTCCTTAAACATCATAGGGACATGGCAGGAAAGGTAAAATGGCACTGCTACAAGACCAAGGGTAACAGAGAGGACACCTTGACTCACCATGTTGTGTTTGAGGATTCTCTGTACAACTGGAGTGAATACTTCTATGACCACCATGGACCGAGGGCGTTCTCTGCAGTGCTACAAGAAGAAACCATATATATTACAGTAAAAGGGGAAAATGAAATTTCCTGCTCATCCATGTTGAACTTCTGGTATTCTGAGGGAGGGTGACAAACATCTCCTTACGCTTTCCTCCCATTATACAAAGCACTATTGCAGAGAGCTTTGAGCCCTCCAGGAAATGTTGGATTGCAACTTCCATCAACCCCCAATGGCTCTGGTGCTGGGTGCTGGGAATTGCAGTCAAGTCTCTGGAGAACAAGAGGTTCTCAGCTCGGCTTTATCATATTGTACCTTAGCAGAGCTCGGGGAAAAAGAATTTGTTTGAACTTCAGCTCTCAAAACCTTCCAGCCAGCTTGGCCACTGGACATGTTGGGTGGGAGATTCAGGGAGCTGTAGCCCAAGCAAATAAGATTTTCCAAGTTCTGTCTCTTACAGAAGCTGAAAGGTTTTCAAAGCAGGAGGAAAGGAGATGGGGATATGCGGGAAGGGGGAGGAAGAGAGAGATTTATTAGTGGAAAGCTGGGAGAAAACCAAAAGAAAATTAACTTATACTTAGTTATCATGGGATGGTAGGTTCTGAGGAGGTGATCATCCACAAAAACAAGCCAAATATTCAGTTCTGTGAAACATCATTTATCACTGAGGTTTATAACCCACTTTCTCTCCCCTTAGATTTTGTACATTTACCCCCCTTGTGAATTCTGCTATATGTACATACACAGGACCACAAAATTAACTTTGGCACAGTATCAGTCCCACCATTAGCACATTTTAATTTCCCACAATGCTTCTGAAGCAGTGTCACTCTGGAGTGCAATGGGGAATTTAAAACAAAAGGCCCAATCCACGTGACATGGACTGCAACTTTTGCCTCTGCCCATTGGAGAAATCAGCTGGGCCCCTGTAGTCCAGAGATGCCAGATTTAAACAGGGTTTTATGACTACTGGAGTTTAGCAAAGCAACAAACAACAACAAAGAGCCAGAAATACCTTGCAAAAAAATTCACACAAGTCAGGAGGTGGATGGTTGTTTTCCAGCAAAGGAGCCAGTGCCTAAAAATAATTAGTAAAAGATTGATAGTTGATTTTTAACTGTTACCAAGAATAATAAAAAAAGTATATTATTATGTTATAGTTGAAAAGAATCTCTCCATTTTCCAGATTACACGAAATAAATTTATACTTTACCAGTATGCATTTTTGTTCTATGTATTACATAAATAAATTGCTTAATAAATATCTTTTTTATTTACAAAAATGAATCAACATGTACAGATTAAAAGTTACATATTGTGTCTTTCCTTATGTTTACAAATATAATTCATTATTTTTCACATTATTGTCTAGTTCCCTAACAAACAGTGTGCAGTACGTGTGGGGTTCTGTTTCAGGAACCCCCAAGAAAAGGAAAATTTGCAAATGCTCGCATCCCACTATATTCAATAGTGGCAACATGCGCATGGATGTTTCAGCACATCACTGCCAATTTAGGGACGTGATGCTTCACGCAACCTGGAAATCACGGGTAAGGAAGATGTACTTGTACTTAACCCTTCATTCAGTGCTAATCTGCTACCCTATTTTCAACCTTCACATTTTAAAAATATCCTGTAACATGGGATATCCCTAAAACAAACATCAGTTTAGCATTATTAATTCATTTGTGAACCTTAGTCATTGAAAGGACAAGGGAAAAAATTTCTGGATGGCAATCCAGCAGACAAAGTATATATTAAAACACACTGGCAGGCCTCGCTCAGGTTCAGACACACAGGGCCAATGACACAACTGTCTTATGAGTCATATTCTTTTTTCCCATCAGCACAAAGATCACCCGTTTTCATGCAACACTTCACAAATATCAAGACGATGCACCAGAGTTAATGCTATAGAGGAAACTGTTGAAACGTGGAAGAGCACACAATACTTTCCATTCTTAATGTTAGCTATGTGTGGGCAAATATTTTAAAATGCTTGTGGTCTAACAACTTAATAGGATTTATTTGTCAAGGATGCTCCAGGCTCTCGGCTGCAGCAAAAATACAATCTATTCCAAATTGTGCTTGTGGAAACATCTGAGCTTTCCTCCTTTCTCGTCCAAATGAGTCTCTTGCCTTCCTGACTCCTCGCTCTATCCCCTCTCTGCCCATCACTAGGCAACCCAATGCGGTTATGGGTAGTAAATGTATTACAGGTTATAGCCACTGCAGTGTGTGTAATGAAATTATGTCACCGCAGCCTTAATTGTAAGTTACAAAGTGTTGCTGGAACAAAAGATTCTCAGTACACAGGGAAGGCCCTGGGGCTTTTCTGTCCTAGAGCTCAGCTAAGGGATTCCTGGTATCAGATTTACAAGGCAGAACTCTGTCGCAAACAGCAACTGGGATAGTTTGCATTAAGGCTTTCTAACACCGGCACTGTTGTTTTGAACATCGCTACCTTGGGAACTTCAAATTCTTCCTCCTGTCAAGCGTGTACCCAAAACACCAAAACATTCAGAAACATTGGAACACACCACACAAAAGCCACATGCATTGTTGTCATTATGTGCTCTCCAGCCAGCTTCAGCTTACAGAAACTCTAAGACTGAGAGATCTCCTGCTTAGGTCTTGTATACTCAAGGCAGTCATAGCTTCCTCCATTGAGTCCCTTCACTTGTCTTCCTCTTTTCCTACTAAATACACACCAAATGCATGCAAACATGCTAAGGTGCCATGCACTGGCCCAGAAATGGCAGCTGGTGCAGGATATGATAGGATTTTTTTTTAAGATTTATTTTACATTAAATGTAATTAGAAAAGAAAAGGGAAAATACATCAGGAAACAATAGATGCAGTAAATATGGGAGCTGTGCTTGCGAACAAACCAGTAACACAGAAAGGACTTACAATATAAATTGTGCAAAAGAAAGAAAAGAAAATATTAAAAAGAAAGTGTATACAGTTATGGAAATGTCTGTATTATACATTATCGATATTACTTAATTTTACATACTTGATAAGCAATAGAGAGGGAAAGGGGGAGAATAACTAGAAAGAAAAGGGAAAGTAGGGGTAAAAAAGAAAAGATAGGAAAAAAGGAAAAAAATAAACCTCTCCATACAATGAGGTTACAAGCTAAGACAAAACAAAAGTAACTACACTCCGGGGGCATATAATAACACCTCAAATATAGTTTTTTTTTTCTTAAAAAAGGATGCAACTTATCCTATTTATAATATAAGTGCAACAGCAAGGATTTTTTTTTAATCTCAAATTAACCTAGGCGATATCAATAGAGTTAGGAAAGAGATTACACCCCTTTTTCTATTAAAACTTTCACTGTGGGAAAGGACTTGGGGAAAAAGGGAATGAGCAACAGAGCTGTGACACTGCTTCAGCACAGTCTGAGAAATTCAGTTTGGGGCTTCCGGTTCCAAATGCTTCAGCCGATGGCTGTTTTAACCAGTGTTTTCATTTTACCTTTTATCTTTCCATGGTTGGGTTTTTGCACTAGTATTTTAATTTTGATAACTTTCATCTCTTTTGCACAATGCTGTGAATTATATCTTTAGATATGGTGAGCGACATGTCATGGTTTAAGAAAGGAAACACTGTCAGACGGTCTTTGAGGAAGCAGTTTGAGCAGTTTTGTTTTGTTGTTGTGCGGCTTCAAGTTGTTTCTGGCTTATGGTGAGACGCGATGTGATCAGGTGACAGTGGTACGCTCAATTAGGTTAGTGAGAAAAATTCCCTGGAAATTGCCAGCAGCAGAAATTAGATTTAGAGTGATGGGGAGGCAATTTTCACCTCTCTGATAAATTGCTGGCATCTGTGGGGTGAATGAATATAGAGAAGAAGGACTATGGACATCTGAAATGACAGAAGATATCAATAGTCTTTCTTCTCTATTAGCCAACCAGAAACATATCGGCCATTGTGGATCGGAAAGGGATCCAGAGTTTTGGATTTAGTAGATGTGGATTCGGATCTGGATTTTGAGTTCTAAGGTCAAGCAGGAATTCACAACCAACTCTGTCCAGGGACCTATTCACACTACAGAATTATAGCACTATTATTCCATTTTAATGGCCATGGTTCTGTCCTATGGAATCCTAGGGTTTATATTTTGGTGAGGCATGGAGCTCTCTGGCTCAGAAAAATGCCTCACCAGGAGCCCATGGGACAAAGCTATGGCATTAAAGGGAAATAATAGTGCTATAATTCTGTAGTGTGAATGAACTCATAGGTTTTAACACCCCAGGCACTACATCACAATGCTACTCTATCAACGTTCTGGCTCACAGTGCAGAGAACTAGTCAGTCAAGCCCTTCAGAGGCTATGCAATTTTTAAGAAACTTAATGTGTCCTGTGCTGAACCTCTGGAGGTCTCCTTCAACTAAAGCACAGGTTCATGAATCAGTAATAATGTACTGGATTGAGCAGCAAAAGCTGATGAATGAAAGATAAGCCCCGCAGAGGCCTGACGGAACAAAACTCAAATTACCTTAGGCAAAATGAAGATTCCAAATGTATTTATGATTTGTCCCCTTGACTTGATGGAACTGCCAGTTCAGGAGACAGTCCAAACTGCGGCCGAGAGTAGAATTTAGATTCCAGCTGTCTAACTAAATACGGAAATTATGTGACTGAATCACTTTTATCAACATTATGGGTTTTTTTTAAAGACATGTTTTGTCTTTTTGTTAAACAAGTTTAATATGGGCTTTTTCAGCGGCAACATTCATAAAGGGATAGGCAACCCATAGTCACTCTCACCAGTCCTGGTTACAGAACAGCCGTTGGTGAGGGATGCTGGGAGCTGCAGTCCAACCACACTGGAATGGACACACTTTGCTCATTCCATATTAAAATCATAGTTCAGAATTATGAGACTGAATCTAGCACCTACTCATCTCATGTTCTCCCTCTTCTCTGTTGACTGGTCACGAGGAGAAGTTGGGAAACCTTTCCTTACACGTAAGATTTATCAGATCTTGCTACATAGTCTCAGACTATACAAACTGTGATTGTTTAATCATAACAAAGTGAATTATAGGTTACAAAATGGCTTGTTTCACCAACCATATTTAATATCAACCCTCTCCTGTCCTTCCAAATATTTTGGGAACAGTATTTGTGTTAAGAACATCCTGAAGAGGAAAGATATATCATTGAATACTAAAGTCAGGATTGTCCATGCCATGGTATTTCTAATTTTTATGTATGGTTCTGAAAGCGGATTGGAAGAAAATCAACTAATTGGAAATATGGTGCTGGAGAAGAGTTCTACTGACATCTTGGACTGCTAAAAAGGGAAACTAATGGATCCTAGAGCAAACCAAGTCTGAACTCTCTCTAGAAGCCAACTGAGGCTGTCCTATTTTGGTCAGATCATTATAAAACGTGACTCACTAGGAAAGACAAGAATGCTTGCTAAGGTAGAAGGCAGTAGGAAAACAGGAAGACTGCATTACAGATGGATAGAGTCAATCAAGGAAGACACATCACCAAATCTGCAAGACCTGAGCAGGGTGGCTGATGACAGGGGGACTTCAAGGTCTCTCATCCACAGAGTTGCCATAAGTCAAGATTGACCTGACAGCAGTTAACAGCAACAATAATTTGTGTTAAGAAATTAAGAAAATAATTCTCAGGGTTTTATGAAACTATCACTCACAATACCAGGAGCTGGTGGGAAACTTTCAGAGTACAGTCAATTTATTATGGCAGTAGAATCGAGCGGAAGACGTAATATAGAAAAATTAAACATGGAAAAAAAAAACCCAAGGCAAAGTAAACCTCAGTGAAGTTGTCAATAAAAAGACATCACTCCATACTTACCACAATAATATTTTCATGCTCTTGTGGGGTTAGATTGGTATTCTGAAAAGAGAGAACAAATTAAGAAATCAGATTTTTTTTAAAATCTAAATTGCATCAAAAGTCCATCTATCTTGAACATCTTATCTCCTAGCATAGCTTAATATGGCAGAGTAGTAAAAGAGTGGCCCAATGAAATGTATTTCCCAGAGCTCACTGCTCTGAATTGCTAAACACTGTAAGTGTGATCTGCAAGACTCTGTCATTCAAGCACCAACACTGGAGAAGCCTCTTACACACATGGGCTATGATCCAACATTCACTCAGCATAGCATAAACATGCACCAGGGAAGATAAATTGCACCAGCACTATGTAAAGTCCACACAAAATAGCTACATTGTAGAACGCATGTCAATGACTGGGTGCCATTGTGGAATGAGCAATAAGCAATGCACATCTGGAACACGCAATGTGTAACTGTGATGCACGGTTGCACTATTTTCAACTCTGCTTTTGCCGGTGTCAGCAGAATACATCTTTGTGCTATGGAAAATAATTCACTCTGCATACACAGTACAATTTGCACATGGAAAAGTCACTAACAGGATGTCAGCTCTTCTGTCTCATTTCTACTACATGTTAACTATCCTTTGATTGAAGCTAGGAGTAGAAATGAATCATATCTCCCATACCAAAGCTGTTCATCCAAGTTAACAGTCCCCATTGAGGAGATGAAGCTAATCTGAAATGAGTTGAAGTTTTTAGTTCATATAGCCTACTACTGTTCACTTTGTGTGAACATTCCTAACAGGATCCCAAGCATTTTCCTTCTTCTTATCTGCGATCTTGAACTAGAGCTGATGGAAACTGAAACTAGGTCCTTGAGCATGCAGTGTATGTGCTCTGCCACTCAGTTATGGCTACTACCTTTCTAATTAGTATTAGCTGAGATGCGTGGAGGCCATAGCTCAGTGACAGAGCACATACTTTTCAGGAATAAAGTCTAAATTCAATCCCTGGCATTGCAATATCAAAGCAATATCCAATGTCCAGTTCTGAGCACCACAGTTCAGGAACGACACTAACAAACTGGGGCAAAGCCAGAAGAGGCCAACCAAGATGGTAACAGGTCTAGAAACCAAGGCCCCCAAGGAACAACTTAAGGAGCTGGAGAAGGGAAGACTGGGAAGTGAAGTGATAACCATGTTTAAATATTTGAGCGCAGGTTAGTTTCAAGATGAGCAAGCTTGTTTTTTGCTGCTTCAGACACTAGGAAACATGTCACTGGATTCACATGACAATAATCCCAGCTAAAATTAGGATGAACTTCTTGATTTAAGAAATGTTTGGCAAGGGAATAGATTATGTCAGTAAACTCTCATTCGCTGGAAGTCTTTAAAAAGAATTTGGCTGTCTGACCAACTCTCAGCAGCAATTTAATTGGGTACTCTTGCATGGGAAAGACTGGATTATTTCACCTTTGTGATCTGTATGATGCTAGGGAGTTTCTCAGGTAGCAGGTTTTAAAAAGATCACAGACAAAAACTCTGACAAGGTGGTATCAGTCAATCAAGGTAGACAATATTCCCATTTATACTCCTCCTTTCCATGACAAATAATCAGTCCCAAGCAACTTGCAATAATATACAAATTGCAACGAAATTAAAAACAGACCTAACAAATAAAAAATGCAGTAGAACACTTGTCATAAAACACACACTTCACTAATTAGTTGCACTTGTATTCATTCTCTGCTTTTCCTCCAGGGCACTCAAGTCCTCACAGCAACAAGCCTGAGAAAGAGTGACCGATAGAGAGTTTCAGGGCTTAGCGCTGACTTGAACTTGGATCTCCCAGTCGCAGTCCTACTCCTGAACTCATGCGTATTGTTGCCAAAAGAAGACCAAAACTCATGACATGCATGGTTTACAACCAGAAAGTAGTTATAAGCAAGTTTGCATTCTGCTTAAATACTAAATGAAAATCTTGATTCCAGTTCACTTAGCCATGCAATTCTCTGTAAAATTAACATACTGATGTCATCCATAAATTACATGCTGTGCACATTTCTCTCTTTATGGAGGGCCCACACCTCAAAATACAGGATTTTTCTGACATCTTAGTGCACATAAAAGGAAAAGCCCTCCCACACAACAGACTAACAAAGCTACTCACTAGAATAAGTCTGGGCAATTTCCCGGGGGCAACAGGCTGTATTGGACCCTCCCAAACTGCCAGCTGTGTTACCTTATTTGCTACTCTGCCAACCAACTTCAATGGGGTGGTAGTAAAAAATGTGCAATTCCCTTTTGAAATAAGCAGAACTGTGCTGCTGTGAGGCTTCCAGTGTATTTTGTTTTCAGAAAAAATGTGGTGACTGGTATCACCAAAATTCAGTGGCACAGTGGCAAAGCATAAAAAAGAGGTGGAGGAATAAAGACTGCAGGCTGGGCATTGCCTACTCCTTCTCTACAGTGTACATGTATTTGCAGAGTCTACATTAATAAATATATATTTAACCCAAACCAGTTTGGATTTGCTAGTTTGATCAGCTGCTTTGCAGTTTTGTTTTAACAGGAAAGGAGGCAGGAAACTACATTTAAAAATAATTCAGCACATAATGTGTTTTGCCAGCTGCTCCCAGAAACAACTTTTCAAATGACCTTTTTCAATCCTTTGCACAACTTGCCTCTCTGTTGCTCGAACCATCTTTAATAAAGAAGATAAAGAAGTGAAATGACATTCCCCTTCTGCTTGCTTACAGGCTTTGGGTGACCAACAGGTTTGACATCTGATGTCCAATATCTGATATCCAAATTAGCACTCCAGGCAATCTTTCCCCTAAAGACAGTAGCTGGCTTTGGAAATCCAAATATTCACACCTTTGAGGCTTTCTTGATATTCCTTGATTTTTTATTATTATATTATTGACCTTTTATTATTTGGAATCAGAAACAAGAAGAGCTTACCTCTGACAGCAACTTGGAAACAATCTCCAGAGGAGCTTGATGGATGGATTCATCTTGCAAAGGAGAAGTCAGCGCCATGTCCACCAAGGTGCGGATCTCTTTCAAAACTACCTCTAAGCGGCTTGGGTTACTCAGCACCTTCTTGTACTTGTAGATCTTTTTCTAGGGTGAAAAATACGCAAGTTCAAACATTTGGGGAAAAAAAGAACAAATAACACTGGGGAAATGGCAAGACAACCATTTGCTACAAAACACAAAGGAATCCTTATGTATTTTGTAATAATATTCTTGCTGCTTCTAACTCCACAAAGTGCATATACGATGATGATGAAAGGGCTATAAAGAGTAAAGAACCTGGAATTTATCTGTTTATTTTGCTTTTAACATGGCAGAACATTACAGGACGTTTTCCTCAGAGTTTTAGGAAACAGATATAGCTTGACAAGATAGCAGACAGACAAGATGGATAAGGCCCAATTAAAAGGTAATAACTGTGCTTTTCCTTCTATCCATCTGGTTTGCTGCATTTATGCAGATGGGATCTGTGTTAATTACAGCTGCCTAAATAGCATACAACAAATATTCTACTCTATAAAGCCACAGTAAAGATAAAGGATATTATAGCCATGCAAGAAAAAAAGTCCTCCTTGTTATAAAACAGGTCATTCTACCCAGGTACTTGGACAAGCATCAGTAAAATGAAGAGAGAACTCTGCCTATTGTAGCAGTCTAGACTACAGTCCTATGCACATTGACATCAATGCCTGGAACTCAACTCTCAGTAAACAAGGATAGAATCATCCTACCTTTGGTTAAGTTTACCGGTATATTTCAGAACGGAGAGCAATTCACATTCATTTTCTCTTGTATTTCAAAGGTTTTGTGTTTATATTGATGACACCAACCTAGATTTATCACATCAGTTTGCAAAGAAACAATCTTGCTTCTGCTATCAAGGATGGTTTATATGTTACAGATTGTCTTATATATATAATCCCTTCCCCTGCAGCTGTTGAAACTCAGGGATCGGGGACAACTCAACCCTAGAAACGTCAAGACAAATGGCAATATCTCTATGTCACCTTGGGAGACAATTCACATTATTATAGCCCTGTTATTCCATTTTATTAACTACCATGGCTCCATCCTAAGGAATCCTGCAACTGGACATTCGGTGAGGAACTCTCAGAATTCTCTATCCTTACAAACCCCAGGATTGCACAGGATGAAACCATGGCAGTTAAAGTGGAATAATAGCACTATAATTCCATTGTGTAAATGGGTCC
Source organism: Ctenosaura bakeri (assembly GCA_948474755.1). NCBI lineage: Eukaryota > Metazoa > Chordata > Lepidosauria > Squamata > Iguanidae > Ctenosaura > Ctenosaura bakeri. The sequence continues at coordinate 53,505 of CAOLHI010004377.1, read as the reverse complement.
CAGGACCTGACACAACAGAGGTACTGTACTGCAATACAGAGGTACTGTACATAGAGTTACTTTTCGGTCACCTGTCAGCTTCACACACTCCAGAGGAAATTATTTGGGGAGCACATAGAAGATAAAAACGACAAATGGTAACTCAAACAGGAGACGGGTCAATGTCATGATCCTTTATGTATTCAAGTACTGACAAGAGATAGAAATGTAATTAAATTCCGGCTCAAACAACTCTAGGAATCACCCAGTATACTATTGCTCAGTATTAAGAACACAGCTGCACAACTCTTAATTTAGGAAACTATGTACCCTATTCTGATGTATAAACAGAAGAGTTTTTTTAAAAAAAAACAGCAGTAGTTCATATGGCTGAAAGGAAGTAATAATGCAAAATCAGTGATGCAAATTCATTCCTATGCTTTGAATGTCCTGTTTTCCTATGGAAAAGAAAACTGTCTTTTTCAGAGACTCTCACTGAGCAACCAAGCCAACCCAAGAATGTGGGACATGCTGGGTAGGCATTAATTCATTAATTCAAAGTAGGGTTGGGAAATATTTGGCCCTCTTGATGTTTTACCCTACAGCACCTATAGGCTCCATCCAGCATGGCCAGTGGTTAGAGAAAATCCAAGCAGGAATAGGTACTGGAAAGCACATTTAGCAAAAGGGCTTTTTAAAGAACAAATTTGGATCATCCCTAAGCACATGGAGCCCCGTCTCCCCTCTTCTGGGCTTTTGAGTTTTTCAAAAGAACAAGTTTGGACCATCTATAAGCGTGTGGAGCCAAGTCCCCTTTTTTCTGCTAGCGAAAATCCAAAACGCCTGGAGGACCAAAAGTTCTCCAGCCTGAATTTCCAAATCGGTCCATTTCTACTCTGCCCTAGCATTAAAAAGGCTCCTAAAGGGTTTACAAAGGTACACAGCCCTCAGCCTCAGGCTTTCAGCATAAATTTAAGATACAACACACAAAGCAAATACAAGAAAGAGGTGCAAGGACATGTGGTCCTCCAAACTGTACTCCATACATGGTTTAGCTACGTCTTCTCAGCAAAATATGATGGTGCCAGAAAAGTGGTATTATTAATGCTCACCACAGCTACAAGAAATAAACATTCTCTATGCAGGGAGAGGGTATCTCCAATACTGTGTCCCTGAGCCTTTCCACACTACACTGTTACAGTGCTATCATTCCACTTTCAACATCCTGTGGAATCCTGGGGTTTGCGGTTTAGGGAGGGACCTTTAGAATTCTCAGCCAGAGAGCTCCTTGGCATCAGAAACCCCAGAATTCCACAGAAGGTTGAAAGTAGAATAATAGAATAATAGCACTATAACAGTGTAGGGCGGAAATGGCCAGAGTTTAGGGCCACATGCACAAGTGTCCCAGTGCCTATACAAAGCAGCAGATTCGCATGACTTCCTCCTCCCCTCCTCTCTTCCTGAAGCAACCAGGAGGAGAAACAGACCCAAGTTTTGGTAGATCACATTCTTGGCTTGGCACTACATGTTATCCAAAGACTAAAAGAAATTTTAATTTACTAAACAAACCACAAAATAATGTTGGGTTTGAACCTGGTTTATTTAGAATCTAAGCAGTTTGTTTTAAAACTTTAAATCCTGTTTTTTTTTTAACCTTTAAATCCTGTTTTTGTTGTTGTGTGCTTTTCAATCATGACCCTAAGGCAATCTTATAAAGTAGCCTCTTGATTTTCACAGAAGCCTTAGAAAAGTTAAAAAAAAGAAAAAGAAAAGGCAAATAACCCACCCACCCACCCAAGTGAGCACCCACTTTCTTTTTCCAGGGCTGCCCCCTCCTATTCCCTTGCCTTTCGTTCGGGCATCTGCCTTCCAACCAGGCCCATGGGCAAAAAGCAGGTAAGTGTGAGGAGCCAGCCCCACGTGTGGAGAAGGTACATATGTACCTCCCCTCATTCTCCCCCTCCAATTCTCTTGCCTTTTGCCAGAGCATTCATGCCTTTCTTCCATGCCCGGGGGGGGGAAGGCAAGCAAATAGGAGGAGAAGAGGCATGCACACACCTTCCTTCTCAGCACATGTGGCTCCCCCATGCGCTGCAATATTTCTCTCTCACTTTCCTCACTCTCCTCCCTAAGGTGCTCACTGTTTTTTATTTGTTACTGAGCAGAGGGCATTAATGACTTTTATCTCGTTCATGGTACGGTTTGATGTGACGAGTTTTCCACTGGCTAATGCAGCGCAGAGGTTTCGAGAACACTCCATGCCTTGCCTGTGTTTATTTGCTCACCAATCAATCCCTTCCCCAGATGGCATCTCCTTTTATATGCTTCTGAACAATTTTAAAGAGGTGCAGCCATTTCACTCCCCCGAAGACAGCAGAAAGCAAAAGGAGAGTGAAGATTTGGTGGACAAGGAAGGGAATTCTGTGCAGTACGGGTTGCAGATTTTGACTTTATGGTCGTGGCAGGTTGAGAACCACCACGCTTGGAAAACTATCTGCAGGTGACCGATTTGTGCAGAGCATTAGAAAAAGCAAAAGAGGAGTATTTCGGCCACTGGGTTGAATAATACAGGTTATGAAACCAAACAACCTGACCTCACTTACTCCAAACATTGCGCGTGCGTGCACACACACACACACAGCAAATTAAAGCATTTAAGACTATGTTGTGCAGGTTTTGAAACTGCACTGCCAAGATTCATTTTTATGGTCACAGAGAGAACAGCAGCCTGGCACAGCTCCATTGTGCTTTGGTCCCAATGAGTGGCCCTCCTTCTGTACCAACTGCTATTTCTTTGGCTCTGGGGGAGAACAGCAGCCTGCATTTGCTGGATTTAACCCCCCTTTCCTTGTGTTTCATGTCTTTTAGGCTTGAGGGCATGGAACTGTCAAATTAACACTCTGCAAGAGGCTTTGGGAGCCTTTTTGACTGGGCTGTGTGTTTATAAATGTTCTAAATAAATAAATAACAGAGCATGGGTAGGCAGACTTCAGGTTTGCTTAATCCACCTTGAACTTGTTTTATTTACTAGAATCCTGCAGCAGTGGTAAAGAACATATGAGCTTGGAAATATTACTTCCTTAGATCAGTGCTACTCCCTGAGCCATTAACTGCTGGTCCCGGCACAGTCCAGCAGAGAAAGAAACAATTCTATCCACTGGACACAAATTTACTGCCGATCTCTAGCACACAGAGATAAAAATAATTGTCAGGTCCAATAGAAAGTCAAACAGAAAAATTAGTAAATATTTGCATGGTACCCCTCCTCTCATGTGTAAGGCCTGCAAGTCAGGCAGCCTATGTTCAGAAGTAATCTGGTCCTTAATTTTCCTTCCAGTTTTATGGGCGGCAGCATTCAATGGGCACAACTGAACTTTTCTCCACTTTAGCAGTGTAACTCAAGGAGAAAACACAAACACACATTTTTGGTGAACCAGTATAGTGTAGTGGTTTGAGCACTGACTGACCCTGGATGCTGGGGTTCTACTCCCTGCATGGCTACAGAAACCAGCTGGATGGCCTTGGAAGTGTCACACACTCTCAGCCCCAGATAACCTCATGATAGGTTCACCATAAGTCGAAAATGACTTGAAGGCACACAGCAACGACAATTGCTAAATAAAACGGAGTCAGAAAACTCACTGCCCACCTACTGTAGATTATCTGGAGATCTGTAAGAAGGTCCCTCTGCCCACTCCTGCATCTGAGGACCTTGAAACAATGGGCCATCTCACAAGATTACATCCTCCAAAATGCAACATCATTTCAGATACTTACTGAGGACAGGTGATACCTTACAATTGTCATCTCCCTTGCTTCTTACTGGTGGCATCAATGTTCTTCTACCTTGTGCCTCCTGGGTGGTGAGATTTGCAGTTCAACACACCTAGAAGCCACCAGCTTAGAGAAGGCTAGGTAGTGTTATTTGATTCCTGTATCTTCTCTCCCTATTACCTCTTGTCATTTCCCTTAGACCAGAGCCGTGGAACCTGCAGCCCGCTGAACTCCAATTCCCAACAAGCCTAGCCATGTTGGTCAGTGGCAAGGTAAAATGGGAACAGAACTTCATTAAGATCTGGAAGGGCTAAGTTCATCACTCATGCCTCAAACCAAGAGCGGGAATGGTGTGGCCCTCCAGATGACCTTAAAATGACACTCCTAGCATTCTTCATGAACAGCTAAGGCTGCTGAGAGCTGTAGTCCACTAGTACCTAGATGCCCACAAATTCCCACCCATGCTTTCAATCTTTCCATATTCTTTCACACTTCCCAATGGGGTGTTGGAGGCAATTAGATAAATCTCTAAGCATTATTTTGCTCCAAAAAAAGCCTTACCAGCTGCATTCACTCAACAACGATTAAGGAAGATATCCATCTATTATCACACATGCAATTATAAACAAGGTTGGAGCCAAAAGAGAGGAAGTGTCGTGCACCTCCTTCCTGGAAGCTGCTTTTAGCCATTATTAATTTCAAGGAAGTTTCAGATGGAAAGAAGTCTGCACAAGCCCTTTTGACACAGTGATGAGCTTAGGGATCTCACCAACTGGACTGAGTCCAATGGAGCCCAAAACACATTTACATCCCAAAGACTACGTTCTTGAATTAAAGTCCCAATTCAGAGTCCCCTTAACCTAACGCAACTTTCACTGACTCCAGTGGCCTAGATCCACGTGTTCTTCTGCAATTACAGGGATTTCCCAAAGGCTAAAGACACGTAGGCAGCCTTTACTCAAGACATTCACCTTTGCAGTTTGACAAAACCTAAAAGCTACCTTGTTTTTGGATTTCATCATCTTTCCTATTCAAATCCCATTTAAAACACACACAAACACAGCTCCCTGTTTTAAGATGAGAAAGAATCAATGTGGTATAAGGCAGCCAACTCCTTAATCTGAGCCCCTCCAGATATTTTAAATTACAGCTCCTATCATCCCTGATCACTGAGCATATTGACAGGATCCAAGGAAGATTTAGGGTCTGGGTAGACACTGGTGGCAGTGCTGGGGATCACTTCCCAAGCTGCCCAACTGCTTGGCTGCTGCACTTAAAAAATATTTTATTTACTTATTTTCCTTTTCAAAAAGTAAAATATACAGAAATCTCAACTATGAATGATTAAAATTAGCTAAGATATGGAAAGATATAGATTCATATTAGTTTTATCTATAGCACAATGTTTGTTACAAAAATATGGAAAGATGTATGTCATATATGTATATGGAGCCCTGGTGGCGCAGTGGTTAAATGCCAGTACTGCAAGCCACAAGGTTGTGAGTTCGATCCTGCCCGGCTCCAAGGTTGACTCAGCCTTCCATCCTTCCGCAGGTCAATAAAATGAGTACCCAGCTTGTTGGGGGCATGTATAGAAATATGTATAGAAATACATGCTATTGGTAAGTTGTTCGCTGCCTCGATCCATATGGAGAAGGCGGGATACAAATAAATAAATAAATAAAAAATATGGAGCTAAATGAAAAATCTGGGGGAAGACTGCTGTAAAGTTTCCAAAGACTGTTACCAGGGCCATTTCTGCACTACATAGTGCTATTATTCAACTATCAACATCCTGTGGAATCCTGGGGTTTGCAGTTTAGGGAGGGGCCTTTAGAATTCTCAGCCAGAGAGCTCTTTGGCCTCAGGAAACTACAAACCCCAAATTCCACAGGATGTTGAAAGGGGAATAATAGCACTATAACAGTGCAGTGAGGAACCAAAGAGATTTGAGTTGGCATGACATAAAGCTCAGTGAGTCACTCCATGCCAGCCACCTTCTCCCTATCTAACCCACTCCACAGGCTTGTTGTGAGTATGAAAAACAGAAAGAACGTACACCACCCTATGGTCCTAAAAGTACAGGTGGGATAATACATAATACATATGTACAGAGATAATACATAATAAGAAATAAAATTAAGTCAACTAAGTATGAGAGTCAGCATGGTGTAGTTGGTTTGAATGTTGGACTAAGACACTGGGATAGCAGGGGGTTGACTCCCTGTTCAGCCATGGAAACCCACTGGCTGATCCTGGGAAAGCCACTCTCTCTCAGCCTCAGAGGAAGGCAAAGGCAAACCCCTCCCTGAACAAGTCTTGCCAAGAAAACCCAATGATATGAGAGTTATGGTTGCCACTGAGTCAGAAATGACCTGAAGGCACACTAGAACAGCAACAACAAGCTAAATTTGTATAGGTTGTTGACTTGAGATATGAAGATGATTACTGTTGTCACTGTTTATACATTATTTTCCTGAAGACCAAATGAAAACGTAATAGCAAACAATAAGAATAAAGAGGTGCCATTTTCATCCCATGTTCACCCAGCTTTTGCAGGTGCTATTCATCCCACCTACAGAAGATTCCAGGATAGGTTTGCTTTAGGGCCACCGTAAGTCAGAAATGACTTGAAGACACACAAGAACAACAACAGTTCGGAAGGCTAGACACCTACTTACTTACCCACCCATCCACTTCCATGTCATTTTCTGATCAGCCTGGTAACCGTATCCATCACTTCACTAGCCCCCTGGACTCCTTGCCAAACACTTTCATTTCTCTCTCACCGTTTCAGTGCTCTTGGAATCAAAACTGTACCAACAGAGACCTTTTTCCTTCCTTCCTTGATTTTCTTGTATAACCAAACTACAGATCTACATTGTAGGCATAAAGTATAGTTAATTCCAGAAGAAAAAAAATTGCAGCCAACAAAGTCCAGCTCTATCTAACCATGCAACCCCAGAAGAACGCTGTATATCTCAAGCTCCACTTTCTCAGGTTCTCCCTGGCTTCCAAAAGGCTTCACCAGAATAAATTCATCAGTCTTTTTGAAGCCCTACTTTAATGTTTTGTTAGCCTTTTTAAAGTATTACTTTATGGCCAAGCTGAGGTGCCTTTAGATGAGAAAAAATAGAGTATCTGGAAATACAAGCCAGTTTTATTTTGGAGATCCACATAATTGTTCTCTTCCACTCAAAGTATTTCTTGGGAGCTTCTGGTATTTATCAAGGACTTTTCACTCCCACTTCCCAAGTCAGTTTAAATCAGCCCAGTACATTTCAAAACCTCTATTTGCCTTTTACGTTTCTTATGGCTGTTGCTAGACACTGTGAGTACACCACACTCTTCTATTATTATTATCATCATCATCATTATTATTATTATTATTACCATTTTTATACAAAACATAAATTCTTTAAAACAATTTTTTCGATCAGTATGTAGAAAAAAACTAAGATTTTAGGTGGAAACGCTGGAAAATAAAGAAAAAAAACACACTCTTCTAAACATAAATAGGAAAAAAAATCCAACCCCCAAATAATCAATCAGTACTACTTTAGAATAAAAGCAACCTAATGAAACCAATCCCGCAACTGCAATTCCCCCTCAAGAGCATCTCTCCTAGAGACCTTTTCCATCAGTCTCTTCTAGGGTTTCCAGAAAGCACTGTAGAGAAAGCGATTCTTTTCAAGCTTGCAGGTTGCCCATTTCTGCTTGGCCAAAGGAGAGTGTGGGTTTCTCAGTTATTTAGACAGCCCATTTTATCAAACAAAGACGGGGCCAGAAGAATCTGAAATCATAAACATAGAGAAGATGCCAACAAGCCAACCCCCCCTCCCCACCTTTTGCTATTAATTTCCCCCGCACCTCAGAATCCATCCGCGGAGCTTCCAGCGCTGACTGTTCTAGTCTGGGATCTTCGGCAAGAAGAAACTGCCCAGGCTGGGCAGTATCAGATATATGAAAGCAGTTTCCAAAATCTCCCCTCCAAGCTTTGGCTTTTTTCCCCCACATATATTTATACATAAAATAGATATAGATATAGATATATTTGGGAGGAAGCAGCCTCCACTCAACTCTCTGTAAAGCCTGTTGCAAATACTTTACTTGAAGATTTTTCCTCCCAAATGCCAGCTACTCTGATAAAGCTGCTTATAGGAGTGTGGTGGAAGGGGAGGACAAACTGGCTGCTATGGAGGAAAGATCTGAACTGGCTGGTGTTGCTACCTGAAAGATATTGTCTGAACCGGAGCTTCTGGACGATTTTCTCTCTCTCATTCCCGATCTATCTCCTCCCACTGTCACAAGGAAAGGAAGATCAATATCAACACTTATTGCTGCCCCCCTTTCCCCTCCCTCCTTTCCTCCCTCCCTATTCTAGCTCTTAAGGCCAAAGGATTTTAAATATGTTTGCACAATGTGGCATTGTGAAAACATATTTAATGTTTCCGCAACACTAACAAATGGTGGGAGTGGAAGGGAAACCTGGAACAACACTCCAGAGACTTCAGCTCTGAAACACCCTAGATTCTACTTGTGGTTGTAATATTGTCTGTTTTTTTTCCAGCAGGGACACACACACACACACACACACGTACTTGGGATGCTCTGTGGAATAAGACTGCCATTTTGCACTCCCAATGGGCAAGTACTGGCAACCACTTATCAACAGGGATATTAGACCAGAGGAAGCCAGTCTACACCAGAGAATGGGATTTATCCATTTTGTCAGTTCTGACTGGCAGCCACTTTGCAAAGTCTTGAGCAAAGCCCTATTTAATGAGGGAAAGAAGAACACACGCTAGAAAAACATGCTTTTTGAGTGTTGCAAGACCAAGATGAGAAGAATCCTAGACTCGACGAGATTCTTCGCAGTTTAGCATTTATTTTGTGCAAAATTGGCACATGGCTGTTTTACGGAGAAAACAGCATTTTCTGCGCAGGACACAGCACGTTCTGCACAGAAAAACATTATTTCTATGCAGAAAAATTACTTCCCGCACAGAAAAAACTGTAATGCATTACACAGGAACTTATTCTGGACAAAATATACACCTGTGCTTTGCATAGAAAATACCATTTTCTGCACAGGAAAAAGGCTTTTTTGGACAGGGAATAATAGTTCTGCATAGCAATTTCATTTTTTGCAGAGAAAACACTGTTTCTTGTGCAGATAAATGCTATTTTCTGTGCAAAATGAACACATGTGAATTTTGTGCATAATACGTTTTGAATTCCAAATAGTTTTTGAAAACTGCATGGGTTTCAAAGACTTTCTCACAGTGGGAAGAAACCTGCCAAAATTACTCATTGCTTTCTTCTAGAAGAAACTTAGCGAAGAATTACATCCCTAGCTCAAACGCATTTGCAACTCACTCCTGGAACATGCAAACTTTTGCCTCTGTTCTACCCACTGAGATACTGTTCTTTCCCAACAACTTACCATGGGGTTAGTTTCGTGGTAAGTGAAGTGTCCATGTGGCCCTGCTACATGGTGTAGACAAGCCCATTACTGCCCTTAGATTGCCAATTCTATATTGTGGTAATATTAGACAAATTATTAGACAAACCACAACAGCACAAAAATCTCTGCACAAACTACCAAACTGCAAGTTTCTCTATGTAAAGATGCAAAAGGCTCTTCTTCCCACAACATCTTAAGACCACATGAAGACGACATGATTAAAGGTGAATCGGAAATGACTGAAAATACACAACAATAACAATCAATCTCTGCTGGCCTGTTTTTTAAAATTCTTTGACTCATGACAGAATCTGTGGGTTTGAAAACTTGAACAGAGATTTTTTGGTTGGCCTTAGAAAAGTATTAGTGTAATATGGGTCTGGAAGTTTGTACAGATACCCCTGAGTTTGTATACCTGGGGTGCACATCACCAGGCTATTATTCATGTAGCAACATCAATGAACATGGGACGGTTTTGTACAAAACGAAAGATATAAATGGTGTCTGTGTCAAAATATGGTCACCAATTTTCTCCACGGTGAGTTCTAGTCTATTGTCAACCTTAAGTGGCATCCTGGAAGAGAAACTCCCATGTATTTCCTATCGAACTAAAAAAAGGGAAGATAGAGCAAGAGAGAGAGAGAGCAGCAAATCCTTCCCTTTGTTTATAAATGATTTCTCCTTCTCAGCACATTCTGGCCTTATTGCTGCTGGATAATGCCTGGGATCAGAAATAAACCAAGACACTATATAGTTGGCCCTCCACATTTGCTAGGGTTAGGGGTGAAGGACCCATGCAAAAGTGGGAAAATTGCAAATATCAAAATGTATGTGAGTCTGTCGGAAGGGGGCTTAGACATATAGGGGAGAGTAGGCACCCAGAGTCCAAACCAGGTCAGGGAGAGGAGAGGGAAAGGGGGTGGGTGGGCCTGGTGGCCCCAGACTTCCTCTCTCTTACCCATCTCCTTCCTTGGTTGTTGGGGGCATTGGGAGAGAAACTAGGCTGTGAGCTACCCTTAGCTGGCTAGGCAGTGGCTGGTGGAGGAGGAGAAGGACCAAAAGCATGTTTTTACAGGGCTGCAAGGCCTGATCGGAGCCGCCAAAAGGGAAGGTCCCCACAGAAAAGAAATGCTGGGGAGGACAGGGGTTGGAAAAAAACTCACAAATAATTAAATCTATGAAAGCTAAATCTGCAAATGTGGAGGGCCAATTGTATTTGGGTTTTAAAAGTAATACAACTATCATTATGGAAATTAACACTGAGACTACAATTTTGCACTCACTTACTAGGGAAAAGAAACCTCACTCAACTCAGTAGGTTTTACCTTTGAGTAGACAAGGCTTAGATTGCACTGCCAATTCAATACTATAAGCAAGACTTAAAGAAAGCATCTTTACAGACAGACAGAAGGCAGCCAAGCAGGCATCTTTTAAATAACTAATACTATTTAACATTCAGCACCAGGATCTACTTCCAACAGATGGAGCATATTTTTCTCAAAAGTAAGTACATTTTGCATTGCGGAAGGGTACAATTTTGCCACCGCACATGCCTGTACTTTCAAACCTGTTTTGCCAAGATATATGCCCAAGTCACAGGAGTATTCAATGACATCAGCAAAATCCCTACCGCAATCTTTGCACAGTGGGAAGGAACTAGAAATGCACACAGATGGAAAGAATGCTGTCATTTTGGGGTTTGCACTGTCCCTCATGAAGTCAACAGGCTCTGTCCCCAAGGAACTGCAAGCCTGGCCTCGTCGTTGCATTCCCTTTTCTGCCCCAAGTCCTCCTTTCCATTTGTTGCTGGTCTCACACGCTACATTCTGCCCCCTAAAATTTCCCCCAAGAGACTTCAGCAGTTTTCCATGACTCACATGAAGAAATCTAAACTTATCCTCTTCCCGAGACCACCCCAGTTTACAACTGCCACAGATTTCTGCAGAGACCACCTTTCCCGGCAGTGAGTCACTCCTTGAGTTGCAGGCACCCAAGTGTTACAGCCAAAATGAGTGTTGGCTTCCCACGGACTATGCGTGCCAGAAATTGCTGATTTATTCCAAAGCTTCAAGGAAGGCAGCCTCCAGCAAAATGAGAAAATGACGGGGGATCCCCCCTCACCCTGATGCACAGCAGGCCTTAACTGGACAAGGTTTACAAGTGGTGCCTTTTATTCCTTTTCAGAGATACTCTGAGACCTGGACGTCCAAGAGCTGACACAAGATAACGTTGACCTTTTGTGTCTCTTATTATTATCATTGTTGATTTATACAACACTATCAGCATATATGGCGATTTATATGGGTGGTTTACAATGGTTAATTTGACAGTTCTCTGTCCTCAGGCTTAGAATTCAAAAAGACAGGATGCACAAAGAAAAGGGGATGTCAGTGTGGGAAGGAATTAAGTCCACCAGATGCTGGCTGATGCTGACTGTTCTTCTTTCCCTCTGAGGCCATGGCAGTGGCGGTTGGGATAGAAGGAGGGCCTTTTCTCAGTTGCTGGGCCTAGGCATGATGGACCTTTTACTTTCAGAGTAATATCAGCAAGCAGCTTTTAGTTAAAAAAGACTTGGCATCGCTAAGTGTGCATTTTATGGTCCAGTTTGGGAGCCAACACAATACCTTTTCCTTTAGCATTTCTAGAAAGACTCATCAATTACGTGCCACAGTTTTGTCCAGCAACAATTAAGTGTACAAATTACGAAACAAAGGACTGCGTATCCCAGTTGAGCCAGGGAGTCACAGAGATTATGGCTTATCACGGATACGCAACGCAGGAGCAGTCTGCTGAAATCACTCCTTCTTGCATTAGGAAAGGCTAAAGAAAACATGACATTTTGCGTTGTGCAAACCTAGGCACAGCTGCCACCCTGATTTGCTTCTCTTATAACAACACATTTCAGATGGAATTCATGCTTTGTTTTATGTTTGTTTAGGGTTTCAGTCTCTGGATTGTTGGGAGACAACCCAAGTGGCAACTGCATGGGGGTTCACACAACACAATAATAAAGTTATAGTAGCAAATTTAGCCATTCCCACTGCAAGTGAGGGTAGTTGGGCCGCATGTATTTGCAGGCTCCTCATAGCCAATAAGCCAGAGTTCCCATAATTCTTTAGTTTATTATATCATGTGAACCAGCCCATAACTTTCAGCTTCTGCACTGACCTTCCTAGTTCCACTTGGACCCATACAAGGGTCCAGAAACCAATCTAACCCCCTCAAACCTGCCAGATGCCACACTGCCTCTCACCACGCCTCCCCGACATTTGTTGGCATGACAGGTTTTTTTTTTTTTAAAAAAAACCACTGCTTCTTTCAAAGTAGAGAAGAGAATCTGAGAATGTAATCCTCCTTTAAAACAAGACACGCACTCCCTGTGTGCCTTGTTCTAGGAGTGTGAATTTTTGCCGTGGGGGCAAAAATGGGCAGAGGGTCACATGTTAACCATCCCTGCTCCAAACTGGTTGTTTGACTTATATCCTGCTTTTCTCCCAAATGGGACTCAAAGCAATTTTTTACAACACTAAAGAGAATTAAAACACTTAAAATACATATTGTATACCCAATTGAATATCTCTCCACCCTGGTCAGTTAAGGCTGAAGCCCTCTTTAAACAGAAAGGTCTTTACTTGCCAGCGAAAAGCATACAGAGGGGGGCAAACTGAATCTCCCTTCGGAGAGTTGTAAAGGCCAGGAACAGCCACCGAGAAGGCTCTCTTCCAAGTCTTCACCAGTTGAACTGGAACGGTATGGGGATGGAAAGCTCTCCCCCAAAGAATGTAAGACTCAAACAGTCTCATAGGGGGTGACAGTGGCTTTCAGATAGCCTGGTTTAGCATTCCAGGATGAGTCAGTGTGACTCCCTTCAATTCACATGCTTCCATCTCCTTCCTCAGAAAAGCTGTGGAATTTGGAGCTTTTTGTGTTTAAAATGTGCTCTCTCCTTTCCAAGGAAGGCATGTTCTCACATGAGATAAATTAATCTTTTGCAGAGAACTCCTGAAATTAATGCTATGGCTGCTGGTTGCTCACCCCATAGAGAAAAAGAGTATACACTTAAAAGTTAAGTGTGAATGCAAACAGCGCAGAGCAAAAACCAGCTTCAATGTCCTCCCTGAAGCCTTCTGCTCCAGCTTCCATTTCCTTTTGGCAAACAATCCTCTTTTCAAATCCTTTACGTTTTATGCTTTGTGTTGGCAAAGCATCAGAGTCAGTACTATGCATATCAATGACAGGTCCATATTTTTCTCATTAGGGCAAGATGGTCTGCTTGTGTGTGTGTGTGTGTGTGTGTGTGTGTGTGTGTATGCGCATGTGTGTTTGTAAAAAAACCAAAACATTATGGAACTTGGGCTATGTGAAATTTCTCTACTCCTGTTGAGTGCCTCCAGCAAAAAGAAAGAAAGCAGCAACAAGCAAAATCAAGCAAAGAAGTTTGTGTGTCATCTCTGTATTCCACAGATGGAGCATCAACAGAATCACTAACTCCACCAAGCAGCTGGAATATTCTCCAAATCATTCAGGAATTCTTTGGGATCCATTACTTTCTGGGAGCAAATCATTTTAACACCCCTGCAGAGATTAGGAGTCCCAACAAACATAAACCCCATCAAGTAGTGATCTCTCCACAGCCACAGAGTTCTTTTAAACCCCCTTAACCTCAGGTCACCATTAATCTGACCAGCAAAACCAGATCAGTCCTACACATGTAGATGACCTGCTACTGAGACAGGCCCATGGTTGCCATGAAATGCTGAGCCGACCCTGATGAGAGTGCCTCAGTATGGAAGTTAAAATCTCCTAACTTGCTGTGTTGGGGCACTTTGGCTGAATATTCCAAAACAGCAGTGCTGAGGAACTTTTGTTCAGCCTTATGGGCAAGAGATTAATACCACTTCCATGATCACCTCCAGCAGCTCTGGCAGAGAGACAGCTGGGCAACAGGGTGGATGGTACACCAACAAGATCCCCATCCTGTCTTCTTGTTTTACTGCCAGGGCAACCTTGGAGACTTTGGACAGAGTACCTCAATAGAGGAATAGACAAACAATAGATCACCACAACTCCCTCTTCCCGATCATCAGAGCTTGCCTGCTGCTGCACTGGAAAGTCAACAATCCCTCCTCAGTTGATTTCAGTTATACTCGCAAGGTCAGTTTGCTTATCCAGGATCAAGTCCTGGAACACACAGCTCTTCCCAGCCACTGACCGGGTGTTAGGAACCAGTACTTCGTGGTCTGATGGAGTTCCACTGGAGTAGCCAGGAACCTGTTGATTAGATGGTGGACCAGAAGGAAGAACAGCCATGAGATGTCTCTCCCCACTTCTCCACTGGCTTGTTCTACCTCCACCATCATAACTTCCCCTGCTGATTATGACTCAAATGGCAGCACCCCTTGTATTTTCTGAAGATGCAGATACAGAACAAGCAAACTATCATAAACAAACACACAGGTCAGTTTAGCCTGAAGAACTTCCAGTACTTAGCTGGGCTCACAGGATTCGATTCAGTAGGTACTCCTTTTTCTTCTTTAGAAAGCAAATACGCTGTTCTGGGAGGGAGGGTGGGACTTCCCAAGGGCAATGCATAGTAGCTTGTCTTGCTCTGCTATGCACTCCATATGGATGCAGTAGACAAAGCTGGACTCTGTTGGGCCTTAGGCTGCGACCCCAGGCTAAGAGCCACAGGGCAAGAGCCTTGTGCTCTCAGCCTTCACTTTAGTTCACGCCAAGAGGCTCGCGGCTCTGGAAAGATGCATGCATCCACAATGCCTGCTGTGGGGAGGAGCCCAACACAGTCTCAGCAACGCAGGTGTCCTCAACTTCCGCTTTCCCCTTAACTGAGGTTTAGCTGTGATTGTCCACCAACAGATTCCAGAGCAGAGCAATTCCCATTTGCAACAGCGGAATAGTGCAGGAGTTCCAAGGACGGCAATTTCAAAACTGCAGCTTGCCCCACTGCCAGACTTGTCAAAACATGACAAAAGCCTCCATTGTAAAAAGAGCTGCTGTGTTTGAGCTGTAGAATTTTCTTACGTAAGCACTGCCTTGGCTCCCTCTCACATGGCATTCCAGAAGGATATAAGTGCAGTTTTATTGCTCTTTTTAGGGTTTTGGCACAGAAGACATGAAAGAGCAGTGAAAATATATGGGCTACTCCTTTCCCACTGGATGCTGCCATGTGGACAGTGCACACCTTGGGGGCCATATGTTCAGCATCAGACCGAGGGAGCCTACATAAGCATCATTGTTGTGTGCCTTCAAATAATTTCTGACTTATGAACGTATCACAGGGCTTTCTGGGGTTCAGAGTGTGTCATGCACCAAGGTCACCCAGTGGGTTTCCATGGTTTCCAGGGTCATAGTTCAATGCCCAAATCCCTACTGGCTCTCACAAGCAACGACTGCTCCTGATTTATTTTATTTCTTTCTATGCCTATCCCAAGTTCTGGTGTTCTCATATAATCAAGGCCACTTGCAACTAATCAAACAGTATCAAGAAGAAACATGTTGATAATTATAGTTTGTTGCTAACGGCCATCAAGTTGAATTTGACCTATGAAGAAGAGACTTCCAATTGTCCATATTATCGACAACACGCTGGACTGTGGCTTCCTCGTCCAAACCTATCTTCTGAAATGTGGTCTTCCTCTTATCCTTCTGCCTTCCACCTCAACAAGCATTACTGCCTTTTCTATTGAGTCAAGTATTCTCATTATCTGTTCAAAGTATGTATCTTAACCTTAGTTTACTAGTTTTGGCTTCTAGGGAGAGTTCAAGCTTGATTTGCCCTAAAGACCATTTGTCTCTTTCACAGTCCACAGAACTCTCCTCTGGTGCTAATTTCAAATGAGTCGATTCTCTTATTATCCGCTTTCCTCACTCTGCAACTTTCACAACCATACGTACAAACTGGAAATATGATGGCGTGGACAATCTTGATCTTGGTATTCAATGATGTAACTTGACACCTGAGGGTCTTGTTTAGTTCCTTTGTTATAGGAATAGTAGTAAAAACAATAGCAGCAGCTTAAAATATTTCCCCAAAGTGTGCTTCTTAGAGAGCTGACCCATCTACTGATGGTTTCCATAAGCCAGCTATGTTGAGCTTATTCTTGTTGTGTGCCTTTAAGTCACTTCTGAGTTATGGTGATCCCATTTTGCAGTTTTGTGGGGCTGAGAGCATGTGATGTGAGTTTTGGACTATGACCCCAGAGACCAGGGTTGGATTCCCTGCTTGGCCATGGAAACCTTGGGTGCCTCAAACATTCTCAGCCCCAGAAAATCCTGCGACATAGTCACTTTAGGATTGCCATAAGAACTTGAATGCGCACAACAACTCGAAGGCACACAACAACAATATGGGATCTCAGAGCATCCTCTGAAGATGTCAGCCACAGATGCAGGCGAAACATCAGGAGCAAATACTACCAGAACATGGCCTCATAGCCTTTTCAGGCCCACAACAACCCAGGTTGGCGATCACTTTTTATATTGCATTTTGTATGCTTTTATTGCAAACTACTAAGAGGATGTTACTGTATCAAGCAACACGTAAATGTTAAATAGATATTTCAGGATTTTTAAAATAAAATGAGGTTTGCATTAACCATTATTTTAATTGTAAAAATGCAAGATATTTTAGGATTTTTAAAACAAAACAAGGTTTGCATTAAATATTATTTTAATTAAAAATGCAATATAAAACAATCTCAAATTGCACGCACACATGCATATATAACAGTCTACTGCTTAGGCTGCCTCTGATTCTAATTGATAGATAGTGGTTTGCTCGCTTGCTCTCTCTGTCACAGATGTTCGTTGGCTGCCCGTTGGGTCTGATTGCTCGTTAACCATGTTAAAAGCAGAGGCTAGTTCTAGCAACCAAGGCCTTATCTTCTTGTACTTTGACCTGTTGTTCAGAGAAAAGGCAAGCCGGTGGAGGCTGCATAGCCACAAAGCATCCCGTTGCAGAGAAACGAGACCCATTTGCCTGTTGCCCAGGTAACTGGCTCCTGTCTCAACCACAAGGCAAAACTCTCTCTCTCTCTCTCTCTCTCTCTCTCTTCACACACACACACACACACACACATACACCATAGCAAATCCTTGCCTGTAACTAAGAACACGGCTCCAAAGGAAAAACAAAAACCGATCCGGGCAAAACAGCTCTCCTTTTCTAATCCCTACACCTAATCTCAAAAACTCAGTCCCTGACTAGCCGCTGATAATAAACATTCATTTCCTAAGGGGGCTTCCTTTCTCGATCAATTTCCATTTCCCGATCAATTTCCCATTTAGCAAAGACCATCTCGCCACCGAGCTGCATTCCAGGCAATTACCCTTCCAAATCAGATTAAAAAGGATGCCTGTCAACTCCGACCCTTTTCGATTTAATTCTCCACCTTCTGCAATGGTTTCGCCAGTCTCTTTGCCTTCCTTCCACCCATCCATCCTCTCTTCTCCGCACGGGGGGAGGGAGGAACCCTCTTTACCTACCTTTTTTGCTCCTGACTTCTCTGGAAACAAATATAAAAAACCCACAAGTGCTCTTTTGCTGTGGTTTTAGCCTAGCTTCGCCATAAATGGCTGTGAAATGGGCTTCTCTCCCCAGTGCACCTGCATCATCAGTGTCGTCAGCAAGAGCCGACTGCCATCAAAACTGGGGAAATGTGTTCGTTTCAGAAAGCTGCCGCTGATTCTCCTCCAGCTATTGTGGCTGCTTTTCTTCTTGCTGCTGCAGAAGAACCCCCCCCCCAGGGAAGGCTTGGGTTGTAGCTCTGTGCCTTCAAGTCATTCCTGACTTAGGGCAACCCTAAAGTCAACTCATTAAAGGGTTTTAACTGCAAATCCAAGACACAATGATGCAATGCTATTCTCAAAAAGGCAGCATTAAGGAAGGCTGGAGGGTGTGTGTGTGATGGGAGACACAGAAATTGTTCCAGTTCCCTTATTTTACAGGGATGTGTCACATTCCACAGGACTGTATAATGTATAATGTACTAGCGTATATACCCAGCGTTGCCCGGGATTTTATTTTCTCATAGGTAATACTTGTTAGAAAGATTTGAGATCCTGTGTCTCTAATTCCTCAAACTGTCTTGTCCAGTACCTGTAACATTTCCCCATATTCCCCAATTCAATCTGTATTCAGAGTTGTTAACATACAGTGGTTGGGTTCCCGAGGGAATACATTGCCCTCCTCCTTGCTGCTAGGCCTCATCTCCATAGCAACCAGCCAGGCACACGAGTTCTTTGGCTGAGAATTCTAAAGGCCCCTCCTTAAACTGCAAATCCCAGGATTCCATAGAATCTTCTTAGGCAGCCAATCCTATGAGGTCTTCACCTGACACAGACAAACAATATATTGGAAGATAATATATATTCTCACTTCTTGCTTCCAAGGAGGAGCAGCAGCTCAGCGGATACTTTCATACCCAGCCATTTGAAGGTTGCTGTTCTTCTCTTCCTCTTTTCCCTACAGACATGCAGAAGTTTTTTCAAATAACAGCTGTTCAGTTGTTGTGGTGAGGAAGAGGTTTATTGTGCCACGAACAGCCAGCTAAAAATTTGCAGATTCCTCCTCCGGGTGCATCCATGTTTCGGGACAAGCTGCAGCATGCCCTCCAATCCAAGATGAAAACCAGGAGATGCGTAGCTAAGCAACATCAGAGTATGGTCCAAGCAGTGATAGTTGTTAATAAGGAAGGACATCCAAGCTAGGAGAGAGGCTGCAGCAGTTTGCTTTGGCCTGAGCCCACTGAGAAAAGCAAGATTTTACTCTCTCCTCTTTTTTCTGCCTCGCTGAATTAACGGAGTGCAAGCTACTTTTGCATTCTGAACTCAGTTTGCAGCAACTGAATTAAGGGGAGGACAAAGGGAGAAGTGGGGGGGAGAAACTGGGACATTCTAAAATGTGGGAGAACGGAGGATTAATCAGGACTGTCCCTGCTAAATCGGGACAACTGGAGAGTGTGGTATACAAAATATGCTTCTTCTGTGAAATTCTGGAGGGTGTAGTATGTACAAGTTTGTGGAAACCTTCACTTTCTTCTCCCTACCCTCCCAAACACATTTTGTTTCAGGAGGCAGGGAATAAGTGGCTGTCCTGGAATCCTTCCTAGTTACCTTCCGCCAGCCCACATGACTTTCACCAATTGCATGGATTTGAGGAAAGGGATTCAGAAGATCTTTGGTCCATTTATTTTCCATCTCCCAAACAGGAAGGGATGAGTCAATAGAGGCCACACGGAGGTCTCAGGTGAAGCATCTTCCTGCACTGTTGCCATGGCAGTAGTTGTTGAATGAACAGAGGGAGGTTTAAAAAAAAATCAAACCCATAAATGGTGACATCAGAGGCACTTTTGGCTTTTTAAAATCTGAGCAGAAACTAAAATCCTCAGGATCAGAGAAAAGAAATAATCTTCTGATGCTATGACATTCTGTCACCGAATTTGTTGCTGAGAGCACCAGATAATGTTGGGCAAGGGAAGTATTTTCAATTGGCATAAAAAGACACTGACAAGCCTTACGAAGCACTGCATCTCAAACTTCTGCCGCATCAGAACTGTCTCTCTTCTTCCTGAATTTCAGGCCACCTTCCTAGCAGAAGGCTTGACTACATTCTTTTGGCGAGGCCACCCCTAGAGATGTGGCCACAATGGTGGGGCCACCTGTCCCAAAACCCAGATCTTTCAGTGCCACAAAGAACAAAGCCGCTTGATTATTTACAAGTGGGACCTGGAACAAAATTCTTTTCTCTGAATTGCAGCATTTCTGTTCAAGGTTTCTGCCAGCCAGCCAGTCACACCCTCTTTCATGATAACTCTATTTTACTTTTCTTTTGTGTTCTCAGTTTTCCACGTAGGTTTTTCCCCTGGCATTTCACTGTTCTCTGGAAACTGAGTGTTGTAAACCCTCCTTGGGCTCTTCTCAGAGGCTTGTTTGCTCCATCAGGTTTGTTACACTGAAAATTTCACAATGCTGGAAAAGACAGGCTTTGGTTCGATCTGTTAACAGTTCTTCTTAGGGTTACAGCATACCTCCACCTGTTCCACTTTGGCATGGACACTCCCAATTCATCCTGTTGTACCACTTTCCCCATTGGTATAGAAAATGTCCCAGTTTCTCTTCCTTCCTTCCACTTTCCCCCTTTGTTCTCAGCTCATTTCATTTCCTCCAAACTGAGATCAAGGTACAAAAGCAGTTTACACTCCATTAACTTCGTACTGTAGGTGCAAGAGGAGAAGAACGGATAGAAGCTTGCCCTTCCCAGTAGGCTCAGGTCAAAGCAAACTGCTGCAGCCTGGCTTGTGTGTTCTCCTTCATTAATAACTTTTGCATCTTGACTACCCTCTAATTTTGCTTGGCCATACATGTATCAGTTTTCATCTATAAAATGTTGGAGGGTATGGAATCAACAGGCTTTTGATGCTTCCGTCTGCAACAGTAAGTAGACATGAATCTTCACCATTTGGGGTAGGAAAGATTCTCTCAGCTGAAAATTCCTCCAGCCTAGCAATTAAGGTCTTCTCAAACCAGCTGATACCTCCTATCTCATATGTGGATGATGCCCAGATCCACACTTGGAGGCAGGTTTTTCCATTAATATAAAGCATTCATTTCTGCTGGCAAGGAGAATAGACTGTTCTTTGTTGACAGAGCAAAGGAGAATACTGTTCTCTTCTCCTGAAAGCACAACAATTAAGCTGACATCCTTGCTGTGGATTACTCCTGGAACATGACCTGGATCCAACCAGGGTTGATTTGATTTAAATCAAACCGATCTGATAAACATCCACAGTTTATTACAGTTCACCTGCTTCTTTTCATAAAAAGCAGGTATATACAACACAATTATTCTGAATTTGTAAATTTTCAATTCACAAAAACAGGGGGCAGGCTCTTGCATTTATATCTAGATTCCTCTCCCTTGTTCAGATGTACTTCATCTTCTCAAACTCTCTATTAATTTACTTTCTCTGTCTTTGCATTTAGGGGCAGACAAGGCGTTGAGAGAGGGAGAAAAACAGTCGACTTCACAAGAATGTTAAGATTATCACCCATCTCCATAAACTTCTTGCATCAGATTAATAGACTGTAATTTCAAATTGTTTAAAACAATATTCATGACAATATCTTTCACCTAGGCTCTGCTTTTAAAGTTTTTTTTTTTAATGAAACCGACTTATTTATTTATTCATTCATCTAATATATAAAAGTCAAAGTTTGTGTGTTTATCTGTGTCAGGAGAAGACTTCATATGATTGGCTACCTAAGAAGATTCTATGGAATCCTGGGGTTGGCAATTTAGGGAGGGGCCTTTAAAATTCTCAGCCAGAGAGCTCGTTGACCTCAGGCTGGTTGTTATGGAGATGAGGCCTAGCAGCAAGGAGGAGGGCAGTGTATTCCCTCAGTAATCCAACTTTTGAATGTAGATTGGATTACAGAATATGAGGAAAAGTTACAGGTACT
Source organism: Ctenosaura bakeri (assembly GCA_948474755.1). Classification (NCBI taxonomy): domain Eukaryota; kingdom Metazoa; phylum Chordata; class Lepidosauria; order Squamata; family Iguanidae; genus Ctenosaura; species Ctenosaura bakeri. The sequence continues at coordinate 31,808 of CAOLHI010004377.1, read as the reverse complement.
GGACAAGACAGTTTAGGGACTTAGAGACACAGGATCTCAAATCTTTCTAACAAGTATTACCTATGAGAAAACAAAATCCCAGGCAACACTGGGTATACATACTCGTTTATTATAAAAATCTGATTCATAGACTCATAGTATCAGAGCTAGAAGAGAATCACAGAGCTGGAAAAGACCACAAGGGCCATTAAATCCAGCCCCCTGCCATGCAGGAATAGGCCAATTCAGTTAAAAGAATTTGATTTATTTTTTTAAAAAAAAATGATTTAGAAATTTCAAAACCCTATTTGCTGTTTACAAATAAAACAACTGCTAATTTTCATCAACCCCAGATCCAAGTTAGAGGGTTGGAGGAGACAGATTCTGAATTCAGAGCTCCCCACCCAGTTTTTTAAATGTCATCTTTCTCTTTGTCAGTTTTCTAGTGAAGGACAAAGGTTGACGATGAGATGACTTAGAGAAACCACCACGGAGCTCTGGAACTTGTATAGAAATGGTCTGTGCCTTAGATGGATGCTCTGGAAACACTCAACTTAATGCCCTGGCTGCAGTTTCGCTTTGCCACTATGATAAGCCCTTTGAAACCTGTCAGCTCCCTTCCAAGGTAAACAGCTCAATGTTAAACAGAAACTCTTACTCAGGTGACAAAAAAAAAGTTAATCAGTCATAAAACATTGAAAAGAAACAACTTGTTGCTGGCAACAGGGCACCGGGATTCAAAATACATTGCCGCGTGGATTTAGGGGCAAACTGGGTAACGGTGGAATTGTTGCTCTTACGTGCCGTCCAACTGACTCCGAGTTGGGACTCCAAATTAACTCCTACAGTTTTCTTGGCAAGATGTATCGAGAGGAGGTTTGCACAGCCTTCATCTGAGGCTGAGAGAATACTGCCCGGTGCCACCCAGTTGGATTCCATGGTGGAGAAGGATTTGACCCTGGGACTCCCAAATCCTAGTGCACACCCAAACCACTACACAACACCCACTCTCAATGGTGGGACCGCAGGTAGAAATGCGTGATAGGCCATTTCCACACTAGACTGTTATAATGCTATTGTTCCATTTTCAACATCTTATGGAATCCTGGAGTTTGCAGTTTAGGGAGGGGCCTTGAGGCTCAAATCTGATCACTGAAGGGGAAGCAGATGCGGAAGGAAGATTTTTAAATAAGTAGCTGGCTCACGTTGCAGCCAAGGATTGCTCTGTAACACCTTCTGCATTTTTCTCAGAATTTCCAATGGGAATACCTGAATCAGCCACTGAGGGGAACCAGAGAGTATCTTCCTATATTTTCCAATGACATATATTGTGTAATTGTTTTCGGTGCTGGACTAAGGGTTCGAATCACCACTCAGCCATGGAAACCCACTGAGTGACCTTCGTCAAGTCACATCCTCTTGGTCACAGAGGGAGGCAAAGGCAAACCCCTTCTGAACAAACCTTGCTAAGAAAACCCCGTAACAGGCTTGCCTTAGAAACAACTCAAAAGTACACAACTGCAACAACAGTGCCAATAATGATAACTAGCCTGTAAGAAGCAACTCAACAAGTTACCTTTCTGTACTGCAGTTGAGTCATCAGAATAATGAGTCATGTAAATAAATTTCTAAAAAAATAACATTCCAAGCTCAGGTTTACACATGTTGATATAGTCTACCATTGATGCCAAAGTTTCTTGAGTCAAAGGCAAGATTTTTCTGCCTACCAATATCAAGGATTCCAAAATAACAGTAAACCTCAGGGACTTGAGGTGGGAGCGGCTGCTGCCACACAATTGCAAGGGCAGGATCTGATCGCCATCCTGGACAGGAGACCAGGGCCATTTCCACACTAGACTGTTATAGTGCTATTATTCCACTTTCAACGTCCTAGGGAATCCTGAGGTTTGCAGTTCAGGGAGGGGCATTTAGAGGGCCTCGGCAAACTACAACCCCCAGAATTCCACAGGATGTTGAAAGTGGAATAACAGCTATAACAGTGGAACAGGGTGGAAATGGGGCAGGAGGGGCTCAGAATAATAGAAATGCAATATATATACACATACATACATACATACACATACACATACACACACACACACATACATACATATATATATAGTGCGGCAGAAGTTCATTAAAGCATTTTTCTCTCTGAAACGATCATTCCAGAAAATACAGAGATCCTACCTTCCACTGCAACGAATGAAACCACTGATCCCGCAGGTAACTGTTTGCAGCCTGCAATTTAAAGAGAGAAAGAGAGAACACGTTAAGTGGAAGCATTAGAAGCTACTAATGCCACACACCATTAAACCAACACACAAACCAATCATTCACAAGGCCTTTAAAGTCTGGAGAGCAGCCCGCTGCTTCATTTCTTTGAAGCCATTAACCTTCCATGTCTACTCCTGGATTGCTCCTCGCTTCAGAACACGTCCTTTGCGCGCATGAAGGACTATTCTGTCATGGCAACAGGAGGAGGCGATTTGCAGTTTATTCCTCTCACTTTGCAACTGAAAGAAGCGAAGATCTAATTGCAGCATCGGCCTTCCAATAGCTGTAGAACGCCTCCTTGCCACCAGCCCTTCTCAATAAAGCGTATCATTCTACTGCCAATAAGGACCCGTAGCTAATGCCCATTTCTGAGGACCAGCCCTACTGTTAGGCAAGAAATTAAGCTACACATCTGCCCCGGTTCAAACTATCCTCCTGCCCTTAGGGATGCTAACCTATTCCCAGTACTGAAGTGAGGTTCAACTGCTAGTCCAATCCACACCTCTGCCTTCTGAAGGTCTTCCTCAACCTAGTGTCCTCTAGAAGTTTTCGGCCACAACTCCCACCATTTCTGCCAACTGGACATTCTGGCTGGGGCTAATGGGGGTTGTCCAAAACATCTGAAGAGGGCTACTGGACCATCTTTTTATCTGTCAGTTGCCATTCCACTTAAGGGTGCTGCGACAGAAGGAAATATTGCTTCTATGATGACTGCCAATGGATGCTTCCAGGAGCAGTCATGCTAGGACAAGTACTTTCTTGGAACACCATGCTACCCTTGTTTCCTGCAAACACTGGTATATTCCTTTAAATTTATTTTCTTTTTTTGTCTAAGAAATGTGGTGTTTTGTTTTGTTTTTTTAAAACAAACTTCAACTGAATCCATATCTAGTCAGCATCTTCAATTACTGGGCTACCCAAGGTGGCAGACAATACCAATCATCCAGTCAATCAAAAATGGGGGGGGGGATGAAGAGCTTAAAAAACAAACCATGATTAGCTAATGGTAACTGGAAAATAACAAGAAGAGGAGCAAAGCAATCTGAAGGTCAATAACTCTATCCTCGGCTTTAAACAAAAGGCAAGAGCACCCAGAGATGATGAAAATTAAGACAGAAAGCAAGGTGACTTTTAAGAGAGAGGCTTACGAAGTGGGCTGCTTGAACCAGGGCACGACAAAGCCACACAGCACAAAAGGTATGAGAAGTGGAATGATGTAATGCACTCAGCTTTCAGCAATTGAACAAGAGGCAGACTGATGATCGTTCTCTACTCTAACGAGCATGAACACGTATTTCTCTCAATAATTACTTAACATGATTAATTAACAATTACAACAACAACAACAAATAAGCCCAGCCTGAGACAGCACTCTCTATTTTTCATCATTCTGTGGCCAACAGTCTTGGTTTCAGGATGTTACTCATGGTTTAATAGTGCCAGGGCTCTATATCAAAGGTGGACACTATATGGCTCTCCTGATGTCGCTGGACTCCAACTCCTAGCTGCCCATGGTCAATGGTCAGGAATGCTGGGAGTTTTAGTGCAACAAGATCTGGAGGGCTGCAGGATTTCCATCGCTATTCGACGCCCTCCTCTTCTCTTTCTTAGGAACATAAGATGCTACTGTTCAGACCCTTGGTTCACCCACTTTTGTAGTATTGTCTACTTTTAAATAACTAGTTGAGCCTGCCTGGGTCTTGAGATCTGCTGGAGAGGCCCATCTCTCCATCCTACCACCCTCACAGGTATATCCAGTGGGAACATGGGAGAGGGTCTTCTCAGTGGCTGCTCCCAGGCGCTCTCCCTGCTAGCCTTCCATAGGCCGGTGAAGACTTTTAGTAGGCCTTTGAGGGCTGGATGCTCAGAGGGAAAGGGCCATTCATGTGCCACATTGTTTATATTTATCGTTGTTCTTTTTTATTGTTTGACTGTCTGTACTCTTTTTATTTTCAGAAAATGCAAGATGCAACTTTTTTTTTGGGGGGGGGGAACATGAATCTCATAACAATCCAAATCTAACAAACAAACCATATAAATACCAGGTCATGAAGGAGTACCTATATCAATGTCATAATTTATTCAAAAGACAGTTGGGAGCTGAGTCTCACAAGAGAACTTCATCAAAAAGACGATGGTCAAAACTTAACTGTTTCATTGGGGGACCAAATGGAGAATTTTCTATGCTAGAACAAACAATAAATGGGTAACATGTTTCTTCAAATTTTGTGTCATGGGTTACCAATAATCCTTTAGCCGGTCTTGTTTGATAAGCCAATTTCTCCGTAAGTGATTTTCTCCAGTCTCTGCCCAGCCAATTCCTAAAAGATAAACCCTGCAAGCTTTGCCCATGCCTGGCAATCTCAAGTCTAACTGCACCTAATAATATAGAAATTAGGCTTTTACTTTTTAGTTCAGCATCTGGTCCCAAATATAAATGGATAGCAATATGAGTGCCTCCCATTTAACTATGGTTTGTTGTGATGTTTTGGAGATAAGAGTTTCAGAGCCATTGTCCAAAACTCTGTAACCTGGATAGATTCAATCAAGGAAACTATTGCCCAGAGTCTGCGAAGACCCAAGCAGAGCTGTTGAGCAGATTGTCTTAGAAGTCTCTTGTTCACAGGATCACCACAAATCAAAGTTGACTTGATGGCCATTAACAACAACAAGTACTGCCCTAAGGGAGTCCCATAAAAGTGAATCATTCATTTCAGTTGTTATGTTCTCATTATAGAACTTTTTAATTTCTGCCTTAATTCCAGACACAATTTCAGGTTTAGCTAGCAATGCAGGGTTTAATTTCCAGTTAAATGAGCAGTAAGTTATTTGGTTCAATGCATAAATCATTTGGAGGGGAACATGGTCAGCAAGTAATATAGGCTCTATCTCAGTTTCTTTACTCTATTTAGCACTGTTGTTCTCTTTCATGGTTTGACTGTCTTTGATTTCATTGATAATTTATTTTTAAATTCTGCACACTGAAACGTTAAACTGTATCTGTTTTAACTTTGGTCAGTTCCCTTGAGTCCCAAACTGTGGAAAAGGCAAGATATCAGAAATAATAATAAAAATAAGAACTTTAGACTAATGAATTTATTCACTAACAAAGATGTAATTAACATTGCATTATGAATGCAGTCCAACTCCTCTTACAACGTAACTTTAACTATTAATATTGCTTTCATATACAAGAGTTCAGCTTCATTAAATGGCAATACAGGAATATTAACTACCCAAATGCTGCCTTACTCTGGCTGTGGGTGTTGAAGCAATGACAATGTGGACATGAGGAGTGTGTGCTTCATACTACAGACCAGCACTTTGTAGCATTCAGGTATGTGCATATGTATTTAAAGAATAGCTACTTGGCTGATTTTAAGGAACAAGATGTAAAGGCTGACTCATTAAGAACTGCTGCTATAAGAGCAAAGTCATTTGGGCTTTTAGAACTATATGCGTAACTAATAATTTTTAAAATATTTTTTCAGGCTCTGTGCCCTCACTCTCTCTCCCTCTTTCCCTACTTATCTGACACGTTACGGAACAGAGCACTGTCAGAAAATGGAATTGGTTGAAAAGTGGAATCCATGTATTGTACTGTAGAGAGCATGAAGGACTTATGGAGGCTCACATAGGATTGACCACGTGTGCTCCGCTCACAAAGTCTCTCAGCTTAGTGTTTTTTTCCCCCTCTCAGCCAACTTTGCAGCATGTGTACGTGAGCAGTTCCAAGAGCATCTCTGTAGGCAAGAAGGATGCATGAAAAAGTGGAACCCCCATCGAATTAATGGAACGTGTCCTTACTTTGGAAGCATCAAAAGAGCAAGCAGCCAGATAATGGGGTGTCAAAAGACGGAGGCTTCCGGTACACACAAGCTTCCCCTACCCCTTTTCCCCACATTCAGAGAGACTTAGCTTCTGCTTTCAGATGCAAACGTACAAGCGTCAATGTGCACAGTGACAGACAGACAGAAAACACACACACAAACTTCTCCTTTTCCCCATCTCAGTGCTCAGCGGACTGGTGCTTTTCTGGAGCCGCTTGAATCTTCCAGCCGCTGACACCCAAGCAGTCTACAGAAGCAGCACAGCTTTCCAGAGCTGTGGGAACAGACCGAGTGAGCCCTGCATGCTAATGGGTCTTCTGGCAAGTGTACCGAATCGCTAGACACCACATCCCCATCATACCACAGTGTCAGTCTCTCTTGATATTTGCATTGCTGAAGAGGAATGGTTTATTTAGGGAATAAACTCTTACAAAGAACATAGCTCTCTTTCCTACAGTTGCCTTTGTGTAAACCATTTTAACAATCTCAGGTTTTAACATTAACAAGAAATGTGTATGTGGCAGGGGAAGGGTAGAGTTAGATCTGTGGGATTCAGCAGACATTTTTTTTAATACCCAAACTGCCTGTCATTTGGTGAGCAGCCGGTTCATTCCGCCTGCTGCAGCACTGTCTCAAACCCTTAAACTGTCCTGGTTCGGCAGAGACAGTTCCAATTAAGCCTCTGTCATCCCACTTTTTCAGCTGCTTTGAAATGCCCCACTTTCTTTCCTCTCCTCTCACTTACCCACTTTGTCCTCCGCTTACTTAAGCTCCTGCAAACTGGGACCAAAGTGCAAAAGTTATTTGTACTCAATTCACTCAGGGTGGGGAGAGGAGAGAAGAGGACAGATCCTTTCCCTTCCCAGTAAGCTCAGGCAAAAGCAAATGGCTGTAGCCTCTCCTGGCTTGTGTGCTCTTTTTTCTTCACTATTTTTTGCCATCTTCATCATACTCTGATGTTGCTCAGCCACACATGTCCTCATTTTCATATGTAAAATGCTAGCAATTACAAAACCTTTCATTTACTGAGCCAGTTGCCCATATCTGCTGCAGCAACCCTGATCTACCGCTAAGTTTCCCAAATGCTTGTGCTTTGCCTGCAGTGTTTTGGCAAACAAAGGGTAGCAGTATTTGTTTTGTGTGTCAATTTTCCCCTATTATAATTGGCATTATTAGTCAAGACAGAGCTTAGGAAAGTTACTTTTGGACTACAACTCCTGGAATCTACCAGCCAGCACACACTCATGGCCAGACAGGGAGTTGTCATCCAACCCAGTAAATTTTCCAAGCTCTAAGCTTAGATTTGTACTTCTCCCCTTTCCCCAAAAGTATAATATTTCACCAAGCTTATTCTTGTACTTTTTATGAAGCTTTTCTGGTCTGTATTGATTGTTTAGTGTCATCTTTGTTCTGTGGCCTGCCTTGTATATGAGAGAGGGAAAATAGTACAAAAAATTTGAGGAGGGGGGAAATTAGATTAAAAATGCCCAAAGTCGTCTTTGGGACCTATGCACCATTCCTACTCTGTTTTGACTAAGAAACCCAAAAATCTTTCTTTGTTTTTTCAAAAAAACTGCTTGACTATCGAGAGAAACAAACAGATTCTTATATTTAGCAAACTATGCATCTCTCCTCCAGCCAAGCCATGGTGACTTTCAGGTTTTTCATGTAATCCTGAACAGGATATTATTTATGCAAAGGAAGGAAACTCGGAAAGGTGGGTATCAGTATCTGAGCCTAAAATAGAAACAGGTGCAAAACAGGAGGAAAGGACTGGGGCGGGAGAGAGATTAAAAAATTGGCAAAGGGGAACACATGCTTCCAATTGTATTGCTCACTTTTATTCTGGGTTTTCCCTGGAAGATTCTTGTGATAAAATAAATAAATAAATGCCTGCGCTTATTAAAAAAAAATTGTGAGCTGTGTATTATCTGCAGCCATTGTTCTGCTTATCGGGAATTTCTGTTCTGTTAGTTTTTCCTTCTGGGCACACCTGATTGCCAGGAATAGAGTTTAAAAAATAGCAACACGACAGGGCAGAAATCAGCCAAACTTAGAACCCATGTTTAAGCAAACATCCAAGGGTAAAAATGTTTCTCTGCTTGCTCTCCTTTCTAAACAGCTCTTAAGCAGAAAGATACACAGAAGGAACATAACCTACAAGCCAGGTCTTTCTTTCCAGTTTATATTACTATTATTAATTATTAACTTATGCAGCTTTTTCAAATGTTAAAAAAAAAATCCTTCAGGCATTCTTGTGCTATTCTGATCTTGTAAACTTTATAATCATCCTGCCAGGTAGGCTAGCGTTGTTACAAATGAGGCAAACACTCCCACAAATACACTCCCACGTTTCAGAACTAATGTGCAAAGGGGAGATGTCTCCAGGGGTTTAGCTACGGAGGGCAGAAGCAAAATGAGGGCAGTGTCCCTGGAAATCCTGGATTCCGCAAACAAAATTCTCCTTCAGGCCCCAATTTTTTTAGCATTTTGGTAACTTAAAGCTATTTCAGCAGAGCATTGAAAAATACAGTTTGGGCATCTGAAAAGAAGGGCGCAGACAAAGTTACCAATGGAAAGCAAACACGGCAAATACAAGAGTTCAAGGTATGAATGATGCTCAACGTCTCATTCTCTACAGAGCTAGAAATGTGGGTCCTGAAGGAGAATTCCATAAGGGGCAGAATTCTTACTGGGGCGGGGGGTGTCAATGCCCTCACCATCACTACTACCCCAATAGCTACACCCACGCTTCTGAACCTGGTCCTCCATATCCCCAGCCCTTCCTGAAATATGAGAGTAACAAGATTATGGACTTCTTGGCCTCCAGATGACTTGGCCTAAAAGGTCCATCAGCCTCACCTGGCATACCAACAGATAGGGATTGTGGGAGCTGTAGTCCAAAACATCTGGAGGGTCAAAGGCTCCCCACTCTTGTTTTATGGGATACATATACACTGAAGTTGAAACTCACTGTGAGGAAGGGCCTGGATTATGGTATAGATCAGAGAGGGAATAACTCAGCCCTTTATATGTTGTTGAGCTGCATCTCTCAGCATTCCCCATTGCTGACTGGGCCTGCTGGGAACTGCAGTCAAGCAGCACCTGGAGGACCATGTATTCCCACCCTGGCACAGAGATCTATTTTCAAAACTTGGAAAAGTTAGTTTTGGACTGAACCTATGACCAGGGGTAGGGATTCTGGAAGCTGTGTTACTGAGCTTTGTGTATGACATGTATAGCTCCAACTCTGTTATGGATTTGGGGCCAGAGAAATACTCTCCCTGACATTTCTTCATGTAGCATTGCTGGGGGCCCTAGAGGTATGCTTGTCTTGTCAGCCTCCTTCCCTACATACTATATGGGAACTTGGTCTCTGATGGGATGATAGAAGAAGAGGGAAGACTGAACGGGGATGAGAACCACAGAAGAAGCAGAAGTTCCCACTTGCAGGTGGCTGAGCCTGCTACACGACCAAAGGACCTTGTGGGAGCAAAGACTTATTCACAAGCAAGGCAAGAGATGCTGGAAGTGGGCATCATGAATCCAGATGCAACAGCTCCAGATGGAAACGTAACAGGAGCAATTGTATCTGTGTGGAGATGCCAGCCCTCTGACCAAGGAGCCCTCGTTCGGTCCCTGAAGGCAAGGTCCAACATAAACATTCATGGGAGCCTAGAATACCTTCAGTTCCATTACTGGTGCTGATGAAACAATATTATGACCTCAGATCTTCAAAAGAAAACACAGTGGAGCAAAGCATTCGTCTTAGGCGCCAATTTCTCATGACTGCTGTTAATTTGGTTTTAGAACAACATCACCGAAAGAGCACAGCTGAGCACTTTAGATAGAAATCTATCTGGCCTGCCAAATTCCTTTTACATTTGGCCAGGAACTTTGAATTCAGGGTTGTTTTATGACTCTTTTTCTTGAGCAGAGCCCCTCCCATTAAAAAAAAAATCAAGCTACAAAAGATTATAAATGAGAACTCTTCTCTAGGAATCAGTCCTCTAGTGCAATTCTGTGGTCAGCCTCTAGCAGAAGTGGAGCAGAGAATCATGCTGGAAGACCTAGAAATTCCTAGAAAGAACATATTTTTTTCTGTGGAAAGGGTAAATACAGTAACATTGTTTTCAGATATATACATGTGGAAATAAATCTGCAAATGCTGAACCCAGAAAAATGGGGGGCTGAGTGTATATAAAATAATCTCTGCATAAAGCTTTGAATGTATTTGAATATAACTAAATAAGAATATTGTTTTCTTTTTTCTTCTTCTGGTATGTTAGATCTTTTTATTTATGGCAGAATAGTATTGAAAGTAGTACATGATGTGTTTTTAAGTCTGTATGTTTTTAATTTACAGTTTAACTGTGTTTTAAACTATTTTTAATTATCTGCTTTTAACAGTATTGCCCTTTAACTTTTTTTAAAAAAAACTTTTATAAAATTTTAGCAAAGCTCTTTTCTGGGCTCTTTCTTTGAGCTAGCTTACCTCTGATGGTGCTGCCTTCCAGGAGACTGGCTGCAAAATGTGAGAGCGTTTATCACTTTACGATATTGAAAGCTCACACCCTAAGGCAGGGATGGGCAAAGCGTGACCCAGGACCCACACGGAGCCCTTGAGATCCCTAAATGAGACCTCAGAAGCTGCCCCCCCCAAACGGCCCCAGACCCCTTTCCCCCAAATTTGGGCTGATTTTAGGGTGGTTGTTTTTTGGTCTCCAAACTGGACAAAAGCTGCCAATATCTCAGTGACTTTTCAAGAACTCTCAAACCTTCCCTCCCCAAAGGAAAAAAAAAATTAAAATCAGATAAAATGGTAGCTGGAAGTGACACTGTGATAAAAAGCACTTTTGCCAGTCTAGTGCCAGACAGGGAAAGGAAGGCAAAATGACACCTGCTCCTTGTGCAATTGTCCATCCCTGCTCTAACGTCTATCACAGTCTTTGCAATCTTTACACCTTGAGGGACATATTGACCTGTACCGAACACACACAGAAGCCCTGCACGCTCCAATTCAATTGTATCTGCCTAGAGGTTCCTCGGCGGTTCTGTATCTCTAAGAAAAGCCATATAAGCTCCCAATGACTTCACAGTCCCCCAAAAGATAGCACAAAACCAACATAATGCCACTTTTGATAATATTCAATGCTTCGGATGTGATAGCATTGCATATTAGATGGCACTCGATTGCTGACAGGTAATGGCATTTTTAATCTTACAGCATTAGAAAGAGAATATGTGTAGGACTCTTTTGGGGCTACAAAAATGTATGAGTGCTTGCTGAATGGTGAGAAACCCATCTTGAGGACAAGGTTGCAAAACCTGTCAGCGTTACAGCGTCACAGAATGGACTCTGTCTTAACCTTCTTCCTGACCTGAATAGAAACAGGCAACCTGATGCTTTCCAAACAGAACCCTGGTGATGCAGTGGTTAAATGCTGGTACTGCAGCCACAATGTTGTGAGTTCAATCCTGCCGGGCTCCAGGTTGACTCAGCCTTCCACCTTTCCATAGGTCAGTAAAATGAATACCCAGCTTGTTGTGGACAATTACCTAAATACATTGTAAACTGCTCAGGGAGTGCTTTGCTTTGATAAACGGAATAGCAACGTAACTGCTCTTGCTAAATGTTTGCATTACAGCTCCCATAATCCCTCATTGCTGATCAGGCTTGCTTGAGCTACTGACTCCCAAACCAATGGAACAGCAAGAGGTTGTCCACCCTGTACTATATTTTCTGTACAAAGGGAATGTCTCCTTGGAAGCAATTTGAGCCTTCCACATCTCCATCTTCCAGCCCTTCCTAAGCCAGAAATTAGATAAATGAAGAGAAAGCTATCGCTATATAATGGAAAATCTTCCCTTTGCAGGCCTGAGGAATTATGAACAGATATTTATCTCAGGGCACCCCAAATAAGGAGAGAAAGTTCTAAATGCAACCAATCACCCACACAAATCTCCTGGCAAATAAAAGCTACCCACAGTAAACTTCTGATTGTTGTCAGTTCATGCTTGCATTCAGCAATCTCACATCCAGCAAACAGAAAAATTAGAGCAATGAAACAGTAGGAGAAAATAGCAGTTCTTTCATGTTTACTGTACCTGTAACAAGACTGTCCCCCCAGGGATTGTGAGCTGTAAACAATACTTTGGAGCATTCTCCCAAGAAAGCAGCTGAACATCTTCAATTGAGCTGTAGGAAATTGAGTTTTCCATGTACCCAGTTGGCTGCAGAGAAAAACAAACGAGATAAAAGGGGGAAAAATTAAGTGATTGAGTTTAGCACATCAAGAAGAACTTAATGAGGATTAAGTTTACTTGCTCAGAATTGACCATTTGCCCAAACCAATGTTTTAAAAAGCAATATAAGAAAAGATTTATGAAGGATCCGCGGAGAGGGGGGACAAATAGTGTTGTGTGTAGCTGTGCTAAACAATTAACAAGCTAGCATTGTCCAACAGAACCACCCAAATTCTGCATTAAGAATAATTCTGTATTGCTATTACAATTCCTATTGCATTTTAAGCAAATACACAGGTAGCAGACATGCATCATTGTCTATTTTGAGTAATGCCTTCCACATACTCACACTTACTTTACATATTCTGGTTTTGCTAGACACAGAGATGGCCAAAGAACAACTTTGGACCCTGGAGTCCTGGGGAACCACTGCCTACTGCAATTCTAATTCAAGCACTTTTCCGGTTTCCAAGATTTCTGCTGGAATTGTTCACACACTTCCATAAGGGCTTGAAACTTGTCACTTGGGGTGGAGGGATGAAAGTGAAAATTCCTTGAAAGTTAAATTCTGCTGTGCCCAACAGCATATTCAGTACATTGAACAGAAATCAACCTAGAATAGTCTACAGCTTCCAGTTTGGCACCCCAAACCAAACAAAAAATAAAGTAATATGTATTGCCCTCTTTAAAAAGGACTTGGAGTGGAGCATAAGATCATTACATTCAGAGTATATAAAATTGTTTCAGTGAACCCTCTAAACCTCATTCAAGTTACAAATGTACAGGATATGCTATAGCGAAGTACTCTCTCTCAAGGCCCTTTCACACTACACAATTACAGCACAATGATTCCACTTTAAATGCTATGGGTGAATCCTATGGAATCCTGGGGTTTATAGTTTGGGGAAGCACAGGCAGACTCTGGCTGAGAATTTTAAATGCCCCTCTCTAAACTGCAAATCCCAGGGTTCCATAGGATGGAACTATGGCAGTTAAAGTGGAATGATAGCCCTGTAGCTGTGTAGTGCGAAAGGGCCCTCAGTCTCAGCCCGGTTGCCCCAGCCACAGCCCCAGTATGAAACACATGGAATCTTCAATGAGCCAGAGCTATATGCAAAGTTTAATTGGCAGCAGGAGCAGACCTGGAAACAACCTCCATTTATCAGCAGAATGTAGCCAGAACTGTGCAGAAAAAAAGAAAGACCAAGTAAGTGTTAAGAAGTCCTTGATTAAAGGAGTATGACGCTTCCTAATACAAAAATAAAGATTAGAAAAAAGCAATAACTAAGACTCACACACAAACATTGGTGGAGGACCCTTTGATGCTTATTTGGGTTTCTTAAGCGAGCAACCCAAGCGTCACGTACATGTTCCATTGGATTTCTGCCCCTGTGCTTTTGTTCCTAATGTCACAAACCAGCAGGATCAACCACAATACTGACAGCTGAACGTTAAACTTGTCAGCAGCTCATAGGATTCCGAAGACGAATCTTGACTCACTTGGCAGAAATCAAGTGAGAAGCTGCTCCAATCTGCAGCCTTCTTATGCATTTATTTTGCTTCATTGCAAACATCCAAACCTGCCAGGGGTCTATATGACGTCCTTGCAAGAAAGTGAGAGTTGTTGGTTTTAGAAATAAAGCTGCCAGGTTAAAGTGAAATATAAAACAGAACTTAGTTGAGAAGTATGACCTGCACTGATGCCTTCCTATTATCTTCAAACACACAAGGTTTTATGTATGTATACACATACCTGCATCGATACAGACTTAAAATTCCAAAATACATAAAAGCAACAAAGTATAACAAGACCACTACTACTATTAGAAATCATAGAATCATAGAAATGTAGAGCTGGAAGAGACCCCAGGGGCCATCCAGTCCAACACCCTGCCATGCAGGAACACCCTCAAATCAATCCCGACAGATGGCCATCAAGCCTCTGCTTAAAAACCTCCAAGGAAGGAGACTCCACTACACTCCATGGAGGCAGCAGATTCCACTGCCGGACAGCCCTGACCGTCAGGAAGTTCTTCCTGAGGTTCAGGTGGAATCTCCTTTCCTGCAGCTTGAATCCATTGCTCCTTGTCCTGGTCTCTGGAGCAGCAGAAAACAAGCCCTCTCCCTCCTCTACGTGGCATCCCTTCAAATATTTAAACATGGCTATCATGTCCCCTCTTAACCTTCTCTTCTGTAGACTAAACATACCCAGCTCTCTAAGTCTATCCTCAGAGGGCAGAAATACATTATATCCTGAAAATTCCTAAAAATAAGTACATTTTTAATTGGCACCAGAATGATGACAGCATGCACGATAATAACTGAATCTGAGCTGGAAAGGAGTTCCATAACCAGGGAACCACTACCACGAATGTGCTGTACATGCAATATGTTTCACGGGTTACACTCTCCAGGGCACAACAGCCACAGCACTGTACGCATAGTGCATGTGGGTGAGAGAAAGGGATTCAGCTGGCATTCTCCATGCCAAGAACGATTTTCTGTGTCGCCACTGAAAATGCCCACCTATCTCAGGAATAAGATCTTGTATGTTAGAAAATTCACAACCACCGGAAACATGGTATGTGTATATGCCTTCAAGTCACTTAACATGGTACTGTAGGTCAATGTGTTGGATGAGGACCAGAAAGTCTCCAGGATTTCCCAACTCAGCCATAAAGGGTTCACCAGGTTACTCTCAGCCTACAGATAAAATAGAGAGGGGAGAACTATGCATGCCATCTTCTACTCCTTGGAGGGATACAAATGAAATAAAAAAAATTAAAATCTTAAGCAGGTCTGTGGATTTTAAGGCCATTTCTGCCCTACACTGTTATAGTGCTATTATTCTACTTTCAACATCCTGTGGGGAATTCTGGGATTTGTGGTTTCCTGAGGCCAAAGAGCTCTCTGGCTGAAAATTCCAAATGCCCCTCCCTAAACCACAAACCCCAGGATTCCATAGGAAAATGTTGAAAGTGGAATAATAGCACCATAACAGTGTAGTGCGGAAAGGCCCAGAGTCATGGAGTTGGAAGCAAATTTGGATGCAATTTTTGGATGGTGAAAACATACTGACCTTGACTTCAAAATAAAAGGCGTGTAATACTGCCTGCCTAATTTGTTGCATATTTACTTCCATAGGAATTTAGAAAAGTTTTCTTGTTCTGAAATGTTAATCCAATAAAGATATTTTACATTCTATCAATTTAAACAGCCTGATAGTAGTGAAATGCCTGGTGCTGCAACTACAGTTGCATAAGCCATGACTGCTGATGGGAACAGCACCCTTGGAACAACACTGCATTGCTGCACTACAGAGGTTGGAGTGTGTTGGGGGGGCTGCCACGGGGAGGGAGTTGGGGGTTATGTTTTGTTTTCAGCAGCCACATCACTACTTCCTGGCTCAAAGGCCCTTTCGACTGAGCTTCAAGGGTGACCCACTTTTTGTTCCAAAATTCCCTATCACATTGCGGCTGGTGGAAAAACTAAACAGAACGCCTCCTCTTCCTTGCTCCATTTGAACAAAGGGCCTGTGATGCAGGAAGCCTGATAACCTTCTGCTGATTCATTTACCCACAATATCATTCCACCCTTGCGACTGAAGTCTCAGGGGGTTCTCCTGATACTTCACGTCATATGCTACCTACTGGAGAGCAATTATCTCACTCTCACAGGAAGCCAAAGACCCAAGAACCCTTGGTGACCAGCATTTGCAGCAACGGAAGGAGCACTTTCAAAGTTCAGCACAGGGTCTGCTTTCCTCAGGAGATGTTATCCAAGAGACACAAGAGGACCAGGAGGCACAAACTATCAGGAGGATGGGAGGGGATTTTCCAGTTTTGCATGAGTACCACCAACGACAACCAATTCCTTTAAACCTGAAAAAGTAATTTGAGCTACTCACAGCTTGGTGAATAGCCACTCAAAGCGTGGAACTGTATTATTTTCATAGAGTACAGGAACTAAGAAGACACAGATTAGTAGTACTAAAATTGTCATCTCTGATACACTGTCATTGTGTCCCAGGCAGCACAAGAAGACAGGAAATGGAGGGAAGAGACAGAAAAGAGACTGAGGTTTCCTCTTCTTCCTGAAGAGGCAAGCCATTTTCTTCCCCATTCAAAACTTGATATCTGGAAACTGACAAGCTCCTTGCTTCTTCAGCAAGCAAGTGGCTGGAGCAGAGCCAGTGATTTTCTTTCTTAAAAAATATGGATGCATGCACTTTGTAAATACTTGACGCTTTCATCTCCCTGAAAAACTAAAATTAACCAAAAGGGGTGCCTTTCAGTATCTTATTTATAGCTTTTGGGTTTGGCTTAAAGATGTGCTTACATTTCACTGAGTAGTTAGATAATACTACAATTAGATGCTTTCATTTAAGGTTTTTATTATGTCTGTCATCTGCTATTGGTTGCAGGTTTGTGTTTTAAATTTTATATCCAAAAAGTGTTAAAAATACAGTCAGTCCTAAACACAAATATCAAAATGTGTGTGCATCTGTGGAAAGGGGGCTAAGGCATGGCGGGGGAACAGCACCCAAGGTCCAAACCAGGTCAGAGAAAAAAGAGGGAAGGATGATCAGATAGGTATGGTGGCCCTATACTTCCCCTCTCACCCATCTCCTCCTGTGGGTTTTTGGGGGAGATTGGGAGAGGGTTTGTGGTGCTGAAAGATTGACCTGTGAGCTGTCCTTAACAGGCCAAGCAGTGCCTGGCTGAGGAAGAAGAGGAACAGAAACAAGTTTTCAAAAGGCTGTGTGGCCTGATGAGAGCAGCTAAGAAAGAAGGTTTCCATGGAAAAGAAGGGCTGGGGAGGTAGGGGTTGGAGAAATTCAGAAATAATCAAACCTGTGAAAGTCAAACCCACAAATGTGGAGAGCTGACTGCAAAAGATGAGCAAGAAGACAAGAACAGAAGGACAAATAACAGAATCAAGTGAAAAGATGAGGTTTCAGCAGGGAGGGAGCTTTCAAACTATTCTGTGATGATCACAAGGTGTGAAGTGAGAAATTGTGAAAACTAGAAAGACTATGCGAACTAGAGTAGTGATGCTCAAGACAGTTTCTGAGATGCTACTTTAGAGGTGCAGAGTGTAAATCCCAACATGTGGAGTTTGCACACCGATTGGGCAGAAGGGCAACATTGCACAAACAAAGGCACATGCTCAGCCCCGTGCACAATGGTATTGCATTTGCATTTGCAACTGCAGTCCCAATTAATTGGGGCAGTCTCAATTAATCCTCTGTCATTCACTTTTCCTGCTGTTTTTAAGATGTCTTGGTTTCTCTCTTCTCCTCCCACTTTCCGCTTTTCCTCACTTGCTGCCAACTGAGTCCAAAGTGCACAAGGAGTTTGCAATCAGTTAACTCAGCAGTGGGGAGAGGAGAGGAGGGGTGGATTCTTGCCCTTCCCAGTTGACTTAAGCAAAAGCAAACTGCTGCAGCCTTGTGCCCCATTAATAACTATTGCCAACTTGGCCACACTCTGATGTTGCTCAGCCACACATGTTCCCAATTTCCATCACTGAAATGTTGGAGAGCATGCTTCTGCTTGAACTGCATGCTGGATCTTTTAGCTACCAGTTGCTGGGAAAATATGGCCTTCACGACTTCTCAAGAAGTCTGCTTGACTACTGTGAGAAACTGAACGCTGGACTAAGAAAGCCTTTGTTCAGCTCTGAGCAGGGCTCTGCTTATGTTCTTATGCAGAGGAAAGCCATCCCATAGCCATCTCTCAGATCCAAGGCTGACACAGCCCACTTGGTGGAGCCTCAAAACTGCCACTCACAGAGATGTGCTGAATAATTCAGTACACTCTCCCACTTCAGTGTCCTTGCTGAGTGATGCTGCGCTGGACCATGTGCCAGGAAACAGCTCCAGCTCCAGGAAAATCAGCCAACTAAGTCATGAGCTCTTTTCGATGCATGCAGCTAGGTCTGGTACCTGGGAATGGCATTGCCTAACAGCATGAATCATGGTGCTCCTTAAACAAGCACCCCACAGGCACTGAAGCAGAGTGCGTGTTTGTGTTTTCGTAACAGTTATTCGCCATCAAGTTGACTTCAACTTATGGTGGCCCTATGAATCAGAGACATCCAAGAGACATCAGCTCCCCTTGCTCAGGTCTTGCAACTTCATTTCATAACAGATGGGAAATGTACGTGGCATTGCCCAGGTTAACACTGATGATTTAATTTATGATTTAAATGAAACAGAAGTGTGAGTGGTACTGGTGTGAGATTTGTTTTACACCAGGTTCTATGCAACATGGACCCAGAACAACATTGTTCTGAAAAAAGCTGGCTTCCTCACCAGCCGCTGCCACTCTGAATCAGCCAAAGGAGTTGGGAGGTGTTATTTTAATTTCCCATAATGGCCCTGACATGGCATTGCTCCAAGGTATTCTGGAAAATCAAAAAAGTTAGCTCCCAGCTTCTGAAGTGGAATTCACACTAGTAGAAAAAAAACAAAACTAGAGAGCGAGCCAAGGGCAGGTACCAGCTAGTGGATTCTTCTGGGAGACAGGGCCCCAGCACATGCCTGAGGGTGCATTCTGTGAGCCCTTGGCCTAGCCGCAGAAAGCAAGCTTCCCAAAGCGACCTCCATTCCATTAGAGAGAGATGACCAGACACCGCAACAAAGAGCTTTTACTTGCCACTGGAACATTCTCCAGGTCAATTCCCCCCACCTCCCAAACAGATCTCAGGAGCACCGGACAGGAAGTTGATACTGAGAATATGCAAAGCTCTTCATATGCCAATGCTGCTTTCAGGTCTGATTGCCCTCGAGTGATGACATTTCCCATACCATAGAAACACTTGCTCTCTGTGTATGTATCTAATGTGCATTAGCACAGGAATAACACAAGGCACCCTGTACCATATACCTATATCATATCAGGTGAAAAATAGCTCTAGTCAGTATTATCCACTCTAACTTATACCTGCTTTCTTAGAGAGAGGTCATCTGCTGCCAAGAAGCCATGGTCCTCTTCCTTTTAACAAACTTGCTTATTTTCCAGAGACTGTTTAGTCAAACTGGTTTCTATTTAGTTTTGTTTTCAAAGCAAAGCTGATGTTCGAATGTTAGCGACATGCAAATATTTCCGACACTGACATAGTGTCAGAAATATCTACACATCACTTACATATGAAGTTTGAGGCCAAGGGATATCTTTGGCACCAAGACAAGCACAACTTGGAGCACTGAATGCACCTGAATCCCAAGTGGTACAGCCAGAACTTCTGGGATCTAGCAATGGTATAGTCAGTGCCACAGAATTCTGTCCATTTTTCTTTTTGTTTGTTTCCATAGAACTTTTTTAAGGAAATGAAGAACTGGAATGTCAACTATGAATATGGGTCCTTTCCCATTACACAGTCATAGAACTATGACTCCACTTTAACTGCTGTGGTTCCACCCTATGGAATCTGGGGGTTTTCAGTTCAGGGAGAGATATTTAGAGTTCTCAGCCCCAGAGCTCTACTGACTCATGAAACTGCAAATCCAATGATTTCATAGGCTGCAGGCATGGCATTAAAAGTAGAACGATAGTGCTGTAAATGTATAGGTTGACTTCTAAAGCCTCTTGTTTTCAAACAGCCCAGATCACTGAGCTGACTCTAATCTCAGTCTACAGCCGAAATGCTGCTGTTGCTAATTGCCATCAAGTCGACTTCAACTTGTGAGGATGCTACGAATGACACTAACAGCCCTGTTAAAATCTTGCAGACTCAGGGTTGCAACTTTCTTGTCTATTCACCTGACCCACCTGTAACACAGTCTTCCTCATTTCCTACTACCTGCCTCTTTCTAAGCATTATCCTCTTTTCCTCTCAAGTCATATTGTCTCAAGATATAGCCAAAATATGACAGCCCAAGTTGAATTGTTTTGGATTCTAAGGAGACTGCAGGCTTTATTTGCTCTAGGACCCATCTGCTTGTCTTTTTGTCAGTCGTCGGTATACAATCCAGTACACACTTTTAATTTTTAATATACTAGGTTGCTGTTGCCATCATTATCATCACTATCATCTTCAGTGTTACTTGTCTATTGATCCTGAAAAATGCATTTTATGCCTCCTTCTGCCATGTATATTAATCCAAGTAGATCAGAGTTTACATATATAGGTGGCTTCCCAGAGGCGGGCATTTTGCCCACATCTTCTGGCCTTAATAACTACAAAACATCCCATGAAATCAGACCAGATGGTGAACTAGATACGTCCTTTGCCTGATCTACATCAGCCATGCTCTCTTTCTTCACTTGTGTTTTAGCTGCCGTCCAACCTGAATCATTGCCCTGACTTCAGAGGGATTCCAAAGAGACCAAGACCTCTGTTCCACTACTCCTCTAAACATGTGGTGCACACACGCACGCACGCACGCACACGCACACAGTCATACAACCACAAAGAAGTAATAAAAATGCAATCATAAAAGCATCATTTAAAAGGCAGCAAAACTACAGTTGGACAGACTAATCAGTTTAAAATGTCCAGGGAAACAGAAACGCTTTGACCTAACACCAAAATTATTGCAAAGGTCAATGCATGTAACACCTGCTATAACAGTATTGTACCACAAATGGAGATCCTTAAGGGAAAACTGCACTCAGGCACAAAGCTCTGTATTTCAACAGCAAAAGACACAATAAAAAGTCCTTTCTCACGTAAGGTTTCCACGGTGACTACAATATATCCCAGTATCACCAGAAGATCCACTGACAATACCGGTTGGGGACACTGGGAATCGTAGCCCTGAAGTTCCGGGCAGCATCCATTTGGGAAGGCTGCCTTGCATGGCTGGCACATGAATTACTAGGACGGTATGACTGAAATAATTTCCAAGGAACTTGGGAAGGGGGACATCATGATTTACCCAGCATTCATTCATTTATTCTTTCATTCAACTGGAGCATAAAAAGAGACACTTCCATTCCCACTCCAACAAAACGAATCGACAGCAAAGTACAGCCTGTGCTCCTGAAGCCATTTACAAATTTGCAAGAGAGGCTTGAAGAAAGATTTTTCAATTAATCAAAACATGACAGGCACAGGCAGATCTGTCCATCGTTTCACTGATATGTGGGGCACTCTCTCTCCTTCAGTATATAATTATTCCTTCAAAGTTGTGTTACTGGTGTTAAAAAGAAAAATTAGGCCAGAGGAAAAGAGGAGTTTTTAAGAGAATACGGAAAAGCAATGGTAAGATGTCTGACTGAATTTATCGGAATAAAAGTGTGTGTGGTTGACAGCCATGAGGGTATAGGGCTTCCAAAGTTTCTAAAAGCCTGACTCTATGGCCATTTCTGCGCTACACTGTTCTAGTGCTATTATTCCACTTTCAACATCCTGTGGAATCCTGGGGTTTGCAGTTTTAGGGAGAGGAATTTAGAATTCTCATTCAGAG
Source organism: Ctenosaura bakeri (assembly GCA_948474755.1). Lineage (NCBI taxonomy): Eukaryota > Metazoa > Chordata > Lepidosauria > Squamata > Iguanidae > Ctenosaura > Ctenosaura bakeri. Next base: position 10,061 of record CAOLHI010004377.1, on the reverse strand, counting down.
AGCTCTTTGGCCTCGGGAAACTACAAACCCCAGAATTCCACAGGAGGTTGAAAGTGGAATGATAGCACTAGAAAAGTGTAGGGCAGGAATGGCCTGAGTTTCAGAACCTAGACACCCTTCTCTGGCCCTTAGGATAAGGAAGAAGAATCCCAAGACAAAAACGCTATCTTGAAAAGTATGTGTATTGCTTAGACTCCATACAATCTTAGAGTTGGAAGATACTGAGAGGATCATCCAGACCAACCCTCTTCCATGCTGGAAAACACAATACACTTGAAAGATGCCCATCAACCTCTGTTTAAAGGGGCCACCATGTGGATGCACCCCCTTCCCTGGCCTGGTTTGGACTCCATATTCTCCTCACTATGCCTCAGCTCCTTCCCCACACATACTTTGATATTTGCGATTTTTCTACTTTTACGAGGGTCCTGCACCCCTGACTCTAGCGAATGTGGAGGGCTGACTGTAATCTGAATCCACTAGTTCTCATTCTAGTTCATGGAGTGGCAGAAAACAAGCTTGCTCCATCTCTTCAGACCTTCAAAGATAGCTGTCAGAGACCACATAGGTGGAGTTCTCTCATTTCATCCTCAGAAAATAAGGTAGGCAGAGTGATGTCTGAGGCTATCTAGAGTTTTATTACTCTGTCTAGTCCAAATCCAGCCCCAGCCCCAGCAGGGATGGACTGCAATGTCCATCATACCCAACCAGAGGCCATGATAACTGCAGGTGATGAGAGTTGTTTTAGATGGCACCGGGTTTGGAAAGACTCCTGTAGCCAATGTGACAACCCAAGCAGCTTTCCAAAGAAGTCCAAAAGGCAACAGAACTGGTGAGCTTCTTCCCAAAGTTACGTCAGTTTGATTCAGAGCCAGTTTTTCTTTGTCACAAAGTCTGGATTGTTTCTGCTTCATGCTCATTTCTCCTGCCCAGGGCAAAGCGAAAAGCAAACATCTCTGGCAATTCAACCCAGGGCAGTCGAGCATTCCTGTTATCTCTGCTTGGCACTGAACAGACAACACATCTGTCATGCAGCACTCCAATCTCTCTTTGGAATCTCTAAAAGGATTTCAACCTTGAGGCTCCTGAAGACTTGAGTGAGAAAACGAGACGGCAAACAGAGCAGGTGACAACAGCTTCCATTATAAGCATTTCAAGTGACAACAGCATCCATTGTCATCATTCGTGGAGGGACCGAGGGGAGAGTTACAAGGTCTATCTCTTGTCAGTAGCTACTTCCAGGCTTTGGAATTTGGACTGGGGCCCTCCTTGCTTTCTTTCCAAAGACAGGTCAAGACTTGGGCCATTTCCACACTACACTGTTACAGTGCTATTATTCCACTTTCATCATCCTGTGCAATTCTGGGCTTTGTAGTTTACTGAAGCACAAGAGCTCTCTGGTTGAGAATTCTAAATGCCCCTCCTTAAACTGCAAACCCCAGGATGTTGAAAGTGGAATAGCAGCAGTATAACAGGGTAGTGTGGAAATGGCCTCAGTTTGTGTCAGCAGACCTTTGAAGACTCACCGTTCAAGGGGAACAGGATTTGCAGAATGTGCGGCATTGTCTATTTGTTGTTTCTTTTTAACAGCGCTCTCTTTAATTAGTTTTAATTTTACCAACAGTTTAACTATATTTTTAACTTTTGCTTGAAGTAAATGTTTGATTATCTTTGTTTTAATTGTTGTAAGTCATCTTCAGTCATAGACTGTGAAAAGGTGGCGGTGGCATCATCATCATCATCACAACCACCACCACTGTCAGAGACAGTGGCCATTTCCGCACTAGCCTGTTATAGCGTGATGATTCCACTTTCAACATCCTCTGGAATCCCGGGGTTTGTAGTTTCAGGAGGGGCCAGCTGGCCCCTCCCGAAACTGCAAACCCCAGGATCCAGAGGATGTTGAAAGTGGAATCATCACGCTATAACAGGCTAGTGTGGAAATGGCCAGTGATTCTAGAGGCCAATTTTCTGCCTGCGGAAGTCTCTGGAAGTTGTACAGACTGTCAAAAATGCCAAAAAAATGAAGAAACCAGACCAGACAGGGCTGTAAGTCCACTTCTGGTTTTGAAAAAAAAAAAGTGGTATTTTTGGATGTTAAACAGTAAAGGGGAACTGCAATCTACTTAAAAGGAAAAAATACACTCTTGGAAGATTTCAGGAGAAGCAGTTCCCGTACATTTTGTCCTCCTCAATTTAAACCATGCAACATAGCTGTCTGAGGAGCCATGAGATATCCTATACATATATATATATGCACACACACACACACACTCATGCATATATACATATACACATACAGACATACACAGTTAGCTCTCCACATTTGCACCCAGGGTCCAAACTAGGTCAGGGAAAGGAGATGGAAGGGCGTGTTGGCATGGTGGCTCTCTCTCTCACCTACGTCCTTCCTTTGGTGGGTGGGGGGCATCAGGAGAGGACCTGTGGTGCTGAAATCTGGCAGCAAGCTGTCCTTGGCTCACGGGGAGAACAGGTATCCAGGGTCCAAACCAGGTCAGGGAAAGGGGGGGCAGAATGGCGGTCCTATACTTCCTCTCTCTCTCCCATCTCCTTTCTTGAGTGTGGGGAGCTGGCAGTCAGAAAGGGTTTGTGGTGCACCTGAACCGGGAGACCTCCTTACCTGGCCAGGCAGTGGCTGGTGGAGAAGGAGGAAGACCAGAGGCAGGTTTTTAAAGGGCTGTGCAGCCTGATTGGAATTACCAAGTGGGAAGGTTCCTTCAGAAAAGAAGTGCCTGAGGTGTGGGGAAAGGGGTTGAAGAAACTCACAAATAATCAGTTCTGTGAAAGTCAAACCCACAGATGTGGAGGGTGGGCTAAACAATAAATACCACACTCGTTCTCTAAGGATGGATCTCCACGGATCCAAAATGGACCCATCTATGTACAAGAAAAGCCCTTCTCTCAGTCCCACCACATTCACAGGTACAGCTGGTGGGAACACGAGAGAGGGCCTCCTCAGTGGCTGCCCTTAAATTTTGGAACTCCTTCCGAAGTGAGACCGGAATGGGCTCTTACTTACTGTCTTTCTATCAGCATGCAAAGCCTTCTTGTATTCAGACAGGCTTTAAGAACCAAGGACATTTAAATAAAGAGCTGTGAGCACTGCGTTGTTTAAACTGAATTGTTTACCTTTTAAAAAAATCTTTTTTGGGGTGTCACGTTTTAAATATGGTTAATAGTTTAGTTTGGTTTTAATGTTGACTTTTTGCACATTTTTGATGGTAATCTTTTTAATGTATAAGCCACCTTGCATCCCATTCTTGGGGAAAAGGTGGGATATAAGTAAAGTTTAATAACAGCAACAACAATAACAATACAAAAGGGATGCCATGTAGAAGAAGGAGAGGGCTTGTTTTCTGCTGCTCCAGAGACCAGGACAAGGAGCAATGGATTCAAGCTGCAGGAAAGGAGATTCCACCTGAACCTCAGGAAGAACTTCCTGAAAGTCAGGGCTGTCCGGCAGTGGAATCTGCTGCCTCCATGGAGTGTGGTGGGGTCTCCTTCTTTGGAGGCTTTTAAGCAGAGGCTTGATGGCCATCTGTCCAAGGGGGTGCTTTGAGGGTGTTCCTGCATGGCAGGGGGTTGGACTGGATGGCCCCTGTGGTCTCTTCCAACTCTACATTTCTATGATTCTATGAGATATTGGTCACAAATTACAAAGAACTCCAATCTTTGCAGAAATAAAACAAACCTGAGGAGGCAAAATTAAGAATGGTAGACGTAAAACAGCCCAATATAAAGGCTGATCATGCTATGTGGTAATGGAATGTGGGCTCGTCATTATAGCATGGGGTGTTTTTTCTTTTTGGGTGGGGAGGGAACACAATAGTGTATCCTGGAAATGGACTTAGTTGACAGCTGGCACTCTAAACCATCACCTTCCATGCAGCAATCCTCTGTTCCACTTGTGTTTTCCACAGCCGGTTCCAGCTAGCAGATATGTTTTGCAACCAACTGAAGTTCTGAGAAATCTTAATCGGTGCCCACAAGTACCACACAATACAGCAGTCTAACCGGGAGCTTAGTCAGTATACAGATGACTGTGATATCTGACTGAAAGGGATCACAGCTGAGGCATCAGCTGCTCTATGTCAGGTTACTCTCATGTCACATATACAAAACCACTCATTACTGTCTCAGTCATTCTTTTACAACTGCTAGGCACTTTCAGATCAGCTGGAAAGGCAAACATGATATATGACACACTCCACGACACCCAGCCTATGAGAAAAAACATTTGCAAATGGGATTATGCATATATTTTCTTCCTTCAAAAGAAAAAAAGACTTTGAAGTTAACCCCCTTCAAATCTTTTGACACTTTGGCACAGGGATTTGGAAATCATGCCTTGTAAATTCCTGGAAACACAGTGCTTTTTGGTGCAATGAAGCATAGAATCACAGACTCATAGACTCTTAGAAATGGAAGGGCCCACAAAGGGACATCCGGTCTAACCCCCGGCTATGCAAGAACACACAGCTAAAGCACGCTGTCCAAGCTCTGTTTAAAGACCATCAAAGATGGATGCTATAAAAGATGCAGGCTCTAACAGTATCATAGAAGATGGGGATGTCATTACCTTCTCAGTGGAACAAGTAACATTACTTGTTATGGTGGGAGAGAGGATTGAGACTTTTTTTTTTTCATTTTAACGTAGTTTTTAAATCAAAAAATAAAATGTAACATACTGGTATCATGTTGCCAACCTGTTATCCTTTAAACAACGAGTACTGTTACTGAGTTACTAATTACTAAGCAAGAAATCACTTTAAAAAATAAAACAACGTTCCAACTTCAACCTAGATAGCTGAACCATGGTTATTTATTTATTTAAAGCAGATCTGCCAGGCTCTTTGTTCGGAAGGTGGCTGAGACATTAGTCTAAACACATTTACACATTTGTAACCTGAGAGGACCTGATAGAAAAGGGAAGGGGAGACTCAAGCAACAGTTCATAGATACATATCTTTGAACAACCAGTTGTGACACAGTTGGAACCCTGGAACACAACTATAAGTCAGGGGTATCTGAAATGCTGGCCATTCTCAGTTGTACCAATTAAGCAGGCCTGTATCCCATCTCTTCTGCTGTTGCTACTGATGGAACAGCTGCTGACTGATCATCAGAAGAGCGTCTAAACCTCAGGAAGGTGGCTTTTTGGCAAAGTTTATGGTAGCCACCTTCACACGGAAGCACACCTAATTCCTGCCCCTCCACAGATCTATTGTGGTGGTCATGGTGGTATACCTTTAAGATCTTTCTGGCTCATGGCAGCCCTAAGGCAAACCTACCACTGCATCTTCTTGGCAAGATTTCTTCAGAGGGGATTTGCTATTGTCTTGCTCTGAAGCTGAGGGTGCGTGATTTGCCCAAGGTCACCCAGTGGGTTTCCATGGCCAAGTGGGGATTCAAACCCCGGTCTCTGAGAGTTCTAGTCCAACAATCAAACCACTATATCTCACTGGCTCTTCCCAAATTCTGATCATCTAGCAAAATCTACAAGTGCGTGTGTGTATGTATATTACCCCCTTCAACCAGCAGAGCTAGAAGTGTATTCCAAAACAGTTATGTTATTTCCTTAGTATACTGTAAACTGAAAGTTTTCTGATATGCACATAATCCAAGTTCTTCTGTACATTTGTACTTCCTTACATCTCTCTCTCTCTCTCTCTCTCTCTCATATTGACATACACATAGCAAAGCAAAAGTGTCAGGAGAATACCAGTAAAGCTTATGGACTTCTCAGTGCAAATAACAAAAGCAAACTTAGAATAAATCTACACAAATTCCATGGTTGGAATATCCATGGTTCCATATATCCATGGTTGTTAAGTTCTCAAGTCAGGTCTAACAGACAGATAGATAGATAGATAGATAGATAGATAGATAGATAGATAGATAGAAAATATACACATACATATATATATATGGCTTTGCTGTGTTTGACACACACACACACACACACACACTGAATACTCACTAGGGTTTCCATTAATTATTATATTGAAAAAATTAAGAATGTAATTTTAGAGGTCCTCAAATTACAATCTATGAACCAGCACTGTTTCCCAAGATCTATGCTCAGAGAAAGGCTGTGGAACGGTCACCAACTTCTGGACTTACGCCTGAAGTTGCTTTGACCGTATAAACTGACCAGAGCCCAGGTAACTGAACAGACCTGTGGGTCCTGTGATCTTCACAATATACTGCCGGCGCAGTCTCCCAATTGTTCCCTTAGATACACTAGTCAAAAACCAAAGCTGAAGTTATTAAAATAAAATATTGCTTTGTTTGGTAGAACAAAAGCATCTGCACACTAAGACCCATGCCAGGTTTCAAATGGTCCATGAAAACTTTGAGAACCTCTGAGAGAATTTAAAGGATGAAATAAATTAAAGCCAGTACACTAAAAGCACACCAGAAGTGCTGCAAGCCCTTCTGCACTGAGCATCTCGGTGTGATTATTCCTGCTTAATTGAATGGGAAATGATTAGGACATCTTCTCAAAAACAAGGAGGAAGTCAGAATTAAATTGTGGTTTCCCAATCTGCTCTGACGCGGTCTCTTCTGCACCTTCACACCACCTCCTTCCCTTCCTGCCGATCTTATTCATAGTTTCATGATGACTTGTTTGAATTGCAACGGAGCTGAGCTGTTTATTTAACAGTCTAGAAGAGGGTCACCACAACACAGAATGTCTGCACAAGCCAAGAGTCAAAAGAAGCAAGATCAAGATAGGGAAATAGGAAAGCAAGCCTCCCAAATGTGAACGTCCAGCTGATACCGCTAGATTTCAACTCAGTGTTGCAAGAGCTCTTTAAAAGGTTTTAAAGGAAAGGTGTTTCAAAGATACTAAGCCAAAAAAAAAAGAAAAAAAAAGGGAAAAGTGAAAATAATAGGATGACTACATGGTCAAACTCCACCCTCTTGACAAAGAGTTGGTGTTCAAACATGCATCTGAACCAACAGATTTCCTGCAACCTCTCTGTGAAGCACTCAGTGACAATTTATGCATTATCTGTGGAGTTCACTTTGCAAAGGGTTAGATGAACATGACGGATTAAACTGGTCAGAAAGAACAATCGTGTCATTTCCTACTACCACAAACAGAAAAAAAAGGCCAACAGAACTTATCCTTAGAAGTTCAGTCATGGATCAGTTCAGGGTCAGCATAAGTCGGAACCGACTTAAAGGCACACAAGAACAGCAATAAGAACAAAAAGAAGAATAACCCAAATGGGAAAGACCAAAGGTTCATTCTAGTCCAAGGGCCAGATTCCCATGGTAGCCAAGTGGATCTGTCCAGAAAGGCCACAAAAGGGTGTAACCCCCAAAATCCTTAATTCTCTTTTTTGCTTTTTTTTCCCCATCAAAAGCCAAACATCCCAAATTCTTCAGTCCTTTCTCAAGAATGAATGGAAAGCTGAAAATATGGAAAGGGAGTCTAGAATATTCCCCATAATGACAACCCTTGTGAGAGTTCTGTATCCCCCAAAAAAGGAAAGGGGAAAAAAAGGAAGGAGGGAGGAAAGGTGGGCTCTCTCTGGACTCACTCTCAGATTGTACAGTAACAAGAGAAGCAAAAACAAACACAACTTCATTCGATTCCCCTGGCAACAACAGACTATCTCATCTGCTTTCAACCTGATGGCATCTACTGATAAATGCTCAGAGCCTGGAAAAACTACTTTTGGGACCTACAACACCCAGAACTCACCATTAGCTTGACATCTGGCCATGCTGGGTGGGATATTCTGAAAGCTAGAACTTCAGAATAAACCTTTTCCAAGCTCTGCCAGTGTTAAATGCTGATATGCAGCTTTGCTTTTTTCTTTCTGATAATCACTCATCTCAACATCATTCTGGGATTTCAACAGGGTACGAAATGTGGAATGGCTTTTTTTTTTCATACTCTGCAAAATTCAGCAGCACTAACCCTGCGTATAATTACAGGCAGACTTGCCTTGCTCTGCATAAGGTGACCCAATTTGCATTAGCTGTTTCCACACTTGTTACAGATTTGACGGGAGGAACCCTGCAGTTAAGGATGTGGCAGAACACAAGCTTAAAACCTCACACCTTTGTTATGGTGTTCTAAATATCTCAGTTCTAAAAAAATAATAATAATAACAAAAAGTTAATGTTTCAGAAATCAGATACAGAACAGCGGGTATAAGCAACTGTGGTTGCTACACAATCCTTAATGAGATCACAGGGCCCACCTCCATGGCATCATCAAGGGGGTTTGAGCCCAGAAATCTCAGGCTCTGAGATGATACTGACCTGGCAAACCTAGAGACATGGCATCCCTGGAATCTGCTTACCAATAATGATGATTTAGCAGGGAAATATGAACTTGGTTTTCTAAAGCCAGTAGCCCAGGAACTACAAAAAGGTATGACATTGTAGTCCAGGGATCAGTACAAAAGCAGATGAGGATTTATCAGTGGATTTCTCAACAGCGCTAGCACAAGTGCTGCTTATAACGCTCCCCATGAGTTGGGTCAAGGCTATCTGAAGGATCATGTTCTCTCTTACCAGACTAGTTGGGTTTTAAGATCTTCAGAGAAGACCTTCTCCCCACTGGCAACTGGTGCCTTCAATTCACTGGATAGCACTTTTGCTCTGGGCTTTAGCCTGAAAGTCTTAAGAGATGTCCTTAGACATTGAACCTTATTCCATCAAATAGATTCAGCACCTTGGATAGTTCATTTAATGTACAAATTAACACCCAGAGTGGATTCACTGCTCCCCCGACATGGAACTAGGTGTCACTGGTTATCTTGATCCTGTCACCGTCAGTGTCATGTCCTATGGGAACATGAGAGAGAGATTTCTAGAAGGCTGATCCCAAGCTCTGGAACTCCCTACAAAGGAGTGGGTGGGGCTAGCAAGAACCTTTTTACACCTTTGGCCAACTGGTTTTTTGCTGGAAAGGGGGCTTTTAATGGCTGAGTTAAAAGCCATCGTTTCCCCTTAACTCTAAATGACTATGCCTGTTCCTGAGCCATATTTTGCTGGCTCTGTTCAGGAGTCTTTTGCAAAAAACAAAATAGCTCCTATAACTCTGTCCACTTCTGGTTGCATGATGGTTAAGCTGCCGGAGCAAACCATATTCAAATCCCGCAACAGGGCCAAGAAGATGGGTGACTTTGGGCCAATCACTCTGTCAGCCTAACCCTCCCTGCAAGGTTGTTGTGAAGCCAAAACGGAATAGGATGAATTAAACAATTAATTAACTCCCCAAAAGGGGAAAAAAAAAGAGCTACACTTTTTCTTAAGAACAGAGTCGCAGATCTGTGTATCACATCCTCTGCCGACTTCTTCCATGCACGGTGCAATGAAGATGCTTTTAGAGCCGACAATATAAAAAATAAACAATAAGCATTCCTTTTTTCACTAATAACTGAAACAAATGCCAATAAGCAAATTTCGCACTGGCCTACAACCCAAAGGGGGAAAAAAATCACAGTTTGGGTCACAAAATGCTATTCCTCTGTTTATATAAATGCAGCTGAACTCTTACACAGAACGAGTACGCACACACCACATTCTCAGTAATAATCTGCGGTTTGGTCTCCACTGTTGTTCCTGACCCTTGGGGGATGAAGGGAAAGCGTTGCAGATCAAAATAAATAAATAAATAAATAAAAATAACAGTCATTTTCTGACCCATTTCTCTCAATTAGTCACAAGGATCAAAGCAGAGTTGTAGTATTTTAGGATATGGGGATTAGCCCATGTTCCCAAGCCAGCAACACAGTCAGATCTCAGCAGATAAATGGAGTTGTGGCAGGTCATCCACGGGCTGGGCAGTTACTTTGGGGAATGGGCAAAAGATTGCCTGCTGACTGTTGGCAGGGCTAATCATTACAATGGCACACAGATTTCCACATCTGATCTGGTTATCACAACCAGCCTGAGTAATTCCAAAGTACCAGTGAAGTAATAAATAACAAACCATTCATACACATGAAAGTTATTGAGAAGTTTCAATAACTTGAATATCTTCCAACCCTAAGATTGAAAATACATAAGAA